>JAODVN010045464.1:0-10532 GCA_025434125.1 Chologaster cornuta
CCCCCCCCCCCCCCCCCCCCAACCGCACACACACACACACAGTACTCTTGGCACATCAGAAGGCTAGAATTGACAGAATAGGGCTGAATGACAAGAATGAAACACCTACTTAACAGTTTACTCATATCAATGTTTCTCAAATGCATTTGCATTCCATTCATTACTGTAAACAACATCATAACCTATTTAGAAAAGCGTGGCTTGAAGAGTGGCTTCAACTTGTAAGAATCAAGTAGACAATGCATGCATTGACTGCAAGCAAAACAGAGAAATACGATAGCATCAACTAGGCAGGTAAGGGGAGTTTTAGTCAAGTATTATTCATCGAAAAAGGTAGCGGCAATAGGCAGATAGTCTGTGTCTGCAGCAGGACAGTCTACTGTTTGATTATTCCTCTACCAATCAAACACACACATACACGCGCGCACGCACAATGGACTGGACTTCACATGCAGAGGCCAGATTAACCTTACCCATGTCCACTGAACTTTAGACAAAGGGGCACAATTAGCAGTGTTACGAAAGTGCAATGGTTGCACACAAATCACACACACACACAAGCTAGGGAGTGAGAATATAGGCTATGGTTGTGACATGCTGAAGTCAAGCGAGTTTTAAGGCGGTAGTAGAGCTTAGATGAGGTGATCGTGACAGTTGGAACAATGCCGATGTCCAATCGTTTCTGAAATAACCAGAGGTCTACAGGAGGAGGAAACAACAGTTAACACTTTGTAAATATTGTCTGGGTATAATTAGTCTTGTGTTAAAACATTAGCCTTGTGCTACCATCCTGCTCTATGCTCCAAATCAGCCTGGAACCCTCAAATCAAAATGGTTGGTCTTTGGTGACAATTTGAGGTGACTGATTTCCTTCCTAAGATGACATCATCGACGTACGTCGGCCGATTTCCATTTCCCACCATTACAAACTACTTAGAATGACTATACTTTAGAAGGTTATTGTGGCAGTATTGCATTGTATAGCTCAGAGGGGGCAGGGTCTGACTCCAGGCTTTAAGCAGCCGTGTCGTACTCCATGGTCGCATTGCTCCACTAAATTACTTCAGGTGCCACATTTCTCTCATGTGGAGCTTCATAATATTCTCTTGTTAGACGTCGATAACAATGTCAATCGTTATGCATCGACTTCTTGTATCTCTTGTTTCTGCATCTCTCCGCACAAGCAACAGCCAGTTTATTAGCAATCACAAAATATTATTAGCATTGGCGCCGCCTTCATGACAAACGGTTCAAATCCAGGTGTGCCTCTCCCACACACGGCACAATAAATTGGAGCTCGCTAAATCAGGGTGGCATCACCAGGCTAATAAAATGTCTGAGCTAGAGGACACATGAAAGCAGACAAACTGTTGAGTCACAAGCCACTCCTACAAAAAGCGAATACATTACTCCAGTTTAATGCATATAATAGATTGATTTATAATCTAGGGCTACTGTTAACATTATAAAGCAGGTCACTGGTTCGATCCCTGCTTCTTCCAGATTTAGTGTTGGGGTGTCACTAACTCTTTCACTTCCTATGGCGTGTAGTGTCTAGGGATGTAATGTGGCTTGTGATTCACGTAATAAACAAAAGTATAAGTGAATAAAGAGCAAAAGATCCATAGTGGTAGGTCAGAGTTCACCATTGTAGAAAGTTCAAACTCCAAATCACTAAAAACAGTATAGCCCAATAGGAAAGTAGCCGTTGTGAAAGCACACATCTAATGTCATACGCCGCAAACGCTCTAATTCCTTGTGAACTTTGTGACAAACCACAAGATATCCATGAAAACAAAAGTGAAACTCACACTTAATAAATTAAATATTAAACTTAACATAATGTTCTATGAAGTTAGACAGGCTGCTTATGATTCTCATTTATAACACCCGTGAATACACGCGGTATAGTATTACTTTGATATCTCTGGACACAACAGTGTGCTTGTGGTCAGAAGTGTCTCAGAGACGGTACAGTACTACTCTCACAAGCCATATAAAGAGGGGATGTGCTCGGGGTAGCACTATCGAGTTGTTCTGTTGCCAGAACATGAGCAATTAGGCATGGTGGTTCCCTAGTATCCCTACACTCTCCTGGTGCTGGAGGCAGACCAAATAGCTGTGTCACTACAGCTCAGCAAACAACGCTAATGAGCTCAGCAGCTAATCGGTCAGGGATTACAGAGAGGGGGAAGATTTTTCAAGAAGTCGAAACTGACCATAATGACCAGGTCACAAGGGGGCTAAATGCCAATGGAGGCCCTGCTGGCTGCCTTTTGAAAGACCCATTAATGGCCCCCTGGATTCAATAAGAGGCAAGGCTGAGGTCTGACCTCATGCCTGGCGCGTCCCGGTCTTCACAGATCACCGAGCAAGGCTTAGCTAACATACTGCCGCTAACAAACAATCAATAGGCTGGGGAAAGTGCCTTGGACTTGGACACGGCCACCCCATATCACCTAAACACATCAGGGGAAAGGCTGAATAATGCAGCATAGAGGTTGAAAGTAGCCGTTTAGATTTTGGTTTGAAGAAAACATATCTGAGGACAGGGCCGACAATAAATACACGGCATGCGAGCGCTGCTGGTTCGAATCACTGGGGCTAGGTGGGAAAATGTACACATCATAATAAAAGCTACAGTTGTTACTGCCCCAGCAGCTAGTCGAGTGTATAGGAGGCCGACAGAAGCATGTGCGGCTCCTGTCCTTCTAATGCAAGAGGCAACCAGTAGTTCATGTAAAAAATGCATTTTAATAAGTGTTCATAATAATTCAACCTCCTCCTCTCCCTCACACCTAATTACAAATCAGTGATCAATATTAAAATCAAACCAAGGATATTAGCAATGATGGCCACGGTTTATTTTTCCAACACACTCTTCAGGAGCAGCTGCTGCTGGTCTTTATTCCACCCCGGATTGACCCTCCAGCTATGGCTATTTAACCTTTTACTTGGCAACAGGAGACTGTAAAAGACAACAGAAACTGCGCTTCTTCACGTTGCCTTCGCCTCAAAACGGAACCTTGTTTTAAGCTAATGCAGTGCTACAGGTGCCACGGGGTCAAATGGCTGGTATTCAATTGGATTGCGCGCGCGGCTGCCCGCTCTTAACCCGGCTAGCAGGGAGCGTGTCGTCTGCTCATATCGAACAAGGAGGGGAGGACAGGCGAGGAGAACATCTCTCGCCGCTGTGTCATCTATTAATTATACTCTTATGCTGTCATGGTAGGTAATGCTGGGGTTTAGAGCCAGCTCTCCTTCTGTGGCGTTCTAGGTAACGCATTCTGTGGAAAAAGCGTGGCACTGGCAGAGACTAGAGAAAAAAAAAGAAAAAAAAAACGGTTTGGTTAAAAAGATTTTGATCTAAAATGAGTCTCTGTCCCGAAACACCCTATCAAACTGTTAATTGTAGTGGGCAGGCAGCGCTGACAGCCTGAAGTTTAATCATCACAGCAATGTGAAGGAGGAGGAGGGCTGAATCAATTACCCCGCTCTCCCGCTCAGCGACCTTACATGCCTGACCAATCAAAATAAACTGAGCGGAACGCTTACTCTAGTGATCACTGCCACGTACTGTTACTCTAAACACAGTCAGATGACAGGTGGGCTAAACAGAACTGCTCCCGATCTGTGTGCAAGTCGGCATCCCTCAACAAGAATGATCTCTTAAATGCATTTCAGATGTACACAGACAAAAACAGGCAGAGAGCGTCACTGGGTTGCCCCCGCTGCTTCTCGAACGTCTTCGTTCCTGGCTGCACGCGGATGTCTCTCGATTTTCATAGAGGTGTGGGTTCAAGAGAGCATCGTGTGCCACTATACACTGTGTGTTTCCACATTTGGGTTCTATGTGTGCAGTGGTAGTCTGCACCCACAGTGGCACGTCATGTCACAGCTCCTCTGCCAAATGACGGGTTTCGTTTTTGACGTTCCACGTCCTCCGGTGCCAAAACCACAAACCTCTGGAGCAAGGGTGAATGGAGAAATATCACCATGCAGAAATGCATCACACACAGTAATTATTATTATTATTAGTGCTGGTAGCATTTTGTTTGTTTAAGGTTATGAAAAACAAAAAGTTAAAAGTTAGGCAACTAAATATAAGTGTTGAGCATTGGTGTAGCAGTAAGGGCAAAGTGATAATGTTAGCTGCTCTATAAGACTAACAAAAGAATGGAAATTTAAAATGAGCTGCTCAAATATGTTTTATTAGCATGTAACGTGTTGTTACACTTAACATAACTGCCTGAAGTCAGGCCTGCCAATCACTTGTTCTATTGTTGTGTTGTAGTCTCCTAACACGTACGAGCCATGAGCGAGCCCTGGATGAGCCAGAGCACAGAGAATGGTCAAATAGAGGAGATATTAACTGTATTAACTTACATTTAGCTTGCAACAGCTGACTTTACCTTTAACACGACTGCTAATCCCATCTCGAGTGTACACATGCCAGAGAACAGCTCCAATCTGAATCTAGTTACACTTGGGCCTATCACAACATTCTTAAGGATTACCTGCACCCTGGGGTGAACAGACAGGTATATGAGTTAAGCGCTATAATAGCTATATGTGCGTAAACAGGACTAAAATGCAGCATAGCATAACTAAGAGATTCCCCACAGTGCTGAAAGCAGCCTAGGCGTGAGTCAGTGAGGGAACTGCTTAGTCAGCAAACACACTGCCACACCAATGGGTAGGGAAAGAGGGTGTGAGAAAGAGAGAGTGTCAGAGAGTGCACGTGTCAGAGAGAGAGAGAAAGTAGAGAGTAACTTTGGCTTGTTTCAGTCCAGTCCACCTTGTCCGTATGCTATCACACGGTTACTGCAGACACTGAGAAAAGCCTGAAACTGACACTCCTTAAATGAGAGAAATCACCACTATTCTAACCACATCATTCATTGTGGGGAGGGTGATTCCATGATTCTTGGGAAGGGGACATTGATATTTTTAAACTACCTTTATTAGACTACCCTTTATACAATTGTGCATTTGTTCATTGTTTTATTATAAATTTGTCAAAATGTAAGCGTCAAACTTTTATGTTGCATTCAAATATTGTGATTTTATGTTCCAGTAAAACAAGAAATACTTCAGTGCAACAGCCCACAATGCTACAAGATGGTTCCCTTTCACCAGTACTGGTACAGTACAAAACAAGCTTCCAAGAGCAGATTTCTTCAACCCAAATAACATACAGCAGATTTTTCAGGCCACCCACTCCAGAAGGCAGCTTGCTCAATCCAAGTTCTCTCTCTCACTGTGTGCCAAGGATTCAACCCTGGGCAACGGGCAGGGGTCCAACCACATGCTAGCACCCTCGATAGCAGACATCCAGTGCCAATAACCAATGGCTGTGGTGGAGAAACCAATGTACTGAGCACTGAATCTCAACCTTTCAACGTGCTAGCCCTTGGCTTAACACAACACTACATTATGTGAATCTTTTTTTTTTTAATGTTTTATCAAAACAATATGACAGATGGTATTATTAAATCGAAATGGAATGACGATATTTCCTGCCTACATGTGCAAATTAGCAACAGTCATTACAATTAAACAGGTGGTGGTATTTAGTGGCTATAGGTGGTGCCAGTGTGGCAAGCTTAGGCAAAAAAAAGCTGCAGAGACATCGTCATAGTGCTATAACAGTCCACCACTGTAAACCCATTGTCTCCAAGCCAACCTGGTTGAGGGCACCTTCTTAGCTATGTGTGGTGTGGCAGACAAGAGACAATATCATCTGGCCTAGGTAAATCAATATGCACTTTGCTGTGGCTGACCTATGTAAGTGGAGGAGCCGGGGTTGTCACAAATCATTGGATTATTTGTGTGCCCGGCAGTGTTTTTCCAAGAGGTTACTAATTCTCAACCTCCTACCAGCTAACTGCATGGTTTCATCAAATAACAGGTTGGCCATAATGGCACACCAATAGCCTGTGTTTAAATACAAGCTACCGTGATTTGTGGCAGTGTGTCATATTACTCATTAGATAACTGCAATCCAGGTGTGTAAATAATACCATTGAAGACGTCCTTCGTTTATATCCGGGCACCCAGCTCAGTTCACGCAAAGGGCATAACTACAACTCAATCCCATTTACAGTTGGGACATTTCAGAAGCATTTTCTCGTTCCTTATGGCAGCGCTTGGGATAATTGCGGGATCATTTTCAGTTAGCGGAATATGCGAGCCCCAGTGGTCTGTAAACAAGAGCGTGACAGGAGCTGATTGATGGGGAGGCTGATCTGGGGCAAAATCACAGTCACCATGACAGAGGAAGAGCCAGCCCCCCCAAAAAAAAAACCTGTTTCCTCCTAGCATGCCCTTGGCCCTCCAAGCATGCCGCCAGCAACCTCTGCCTTCCCCAACTGGCCTCCCTCTCCCTCTCTCCCTCTCTCTCTCTCACGAACGAAAAAGCCCAGCCATTAACCCACAGCTCATCCCTCACGCCCACCCAGGACCTGTCAGACCACTGTTGCCATGACAACGCCAACACAGCGGCAGCAGGGTGAGATGCCCAGCGAGACAAGGCTAATAGATACAAAAGGGGGAGGGGTTAAAATATCTGTGGAGCATTATAGCCTGATGTGCATGAATATACACACACACACACACACACAACGGGCTGCTAATGAACACCATCCAGTTAGGATACATCAAGCATTATTGAAAATGCTTTATGCCCCACCCCCTTCCCCCCAGTTTAATACTCTGTTTCTATTTATACATAATCCATTCAGGGTCCTAAAAAGCAAAGCTGGAGTTCCTTCTTAGTTCCTTCTTAGTTCAGAGTGTGAAACGGATAGATGTATGCAGGGTCAGAAGAACTAAGATGCAGTATCATTAAGGAGGCTTCCATTTCCTCCAGGCCTCTATACGATGAAAGTGATCCTTTGTAGCAGCTTCTGAAAGGGGCACCCAGGGAGCACACATTCAAGTGCGTTTGAGAGGCTAGCTATGGGCTTGTTTGGGAGCTGGTTGTGCTAACCTGTGGAGACAGGGCTGTCATTTTCCAGCCTGGCTCAAGTGAGTCAACTGAATGCTCTTCATGAAACTGTACATTGAAACTAAAGCAATGTTGTTTGGACTACTTTTATTGTTTTGGCCATATTTGAAAAGAGCATTCCAGATGTGCACATGTCCATATATGAAAGATTGTTTTTAAAACTCAAAAGCCAAGGGGGAAACAAAAAGCTTGATGTCCTCCAAAATTAACATACAGAATTAACACTTTGACAGCATCGATATTTTCAACAACGCATCTTAATCTTTTATTTAGTTAGAATTCGAATGAAGCTAATCACAGTGAATAAACAGGCAGTGTATGGTGGATGCAAGAGATCAAGGTTCAAATGATTAGAATATCACTCAAATGGGCGGACACACTGCAGCTGATCCCAGGGCAAAGGGCCAAGGCCAGTTATTACCACTTCAGTTTACATTTACATTTACATTCATGTTCTCAGGTTAAAAAAATTTGGAAACGTTTTAGCCGGTGAAAAGAAAACGGAGGTTGGTTGTAGCTAAGAACAGAGGATATCAGACAACAACATGGAACAGTGTGGTAACTGTAGGCCAAAGTGAAACAAAAGGAGATAAAAGAGAGAGGCACAGAGATTGTTTAAAAGTCATGTGATGGGGCTTTACATCGTCACACAGGCCTGTGGTTGTAGTTATGTTCTGGCAGAGCGCTAGTTCTAGGCAACTCCCCGCGAACAGAACACACACACAACGCACGAATGGTGCAAAGATAGTGTGAGAAAAACCCTCAGTCAGTTATCCTTGTATAAACATCCACATACTTAAATATACGCTCACGTGAATTCCTGAACTGTCGCCATCCCACAAAGTCTGTTGCACTCTACTGTCACGACGCAATAGCATCGCACAGTGCAAATATTCAAACTTGTTTATTTTCTCAGTTTTAGTAAGTAATATCATTTCTACATTAAAAATAAAATTCACACTATTAATGGTGCATAACAAAAAAAAAACTGTCATTTAACAACATCTGTCATGGCTGTTGAATTCTAATACCTGTCCTAGACTTATGTAATACATTATAAATTACAAACAGGGTATGTTGAATTTGTAGTGAAAATGCTAAATTGGTTTTAATAATGTCTTATCAGGTTATACTTATATCCAAATATGTGGTTTTGGCAGCTAAGTCAAACCTATAAAAACTAACTTAAGTATATTAATTTACTACTTCAATGTAAACAAGTCTGTTGTGCAAGTCAAACCAACAAAGTTGAACTATAGTTATCATAGCACAAGATGAATACTATTGAGTTTGGTATTATTACATTACACTTCAAGTCAAGCCTCATATGGCCAACATGTCACCTTATTCACATATCAGTGATGTGACATGAGCTCTGTGCCATGTCAGGTAGGCAGAGTGACTCAATATAAACTGCTCGACTGGTTCTACAAGCTGCGTTCCTCCAGCATTAGGAGAGAGGAGGGTTGACAATCATTGAAATGGCACAAGCTGTCTGCCTACACTGAATCAGCCAAGTAGGAGCCTTAGCACTCCTGCCACACACAACAATGCGACCCAAGTGTCGTTTTTCCACGTACTAGGATTCAAGTAGTGCCTGTTTTTGTCTAAACAAGTTCTGGAAACGAATCGTTGGAGGGCGATAAAAGCTGATGCCGTAACATGTGGATCAAATGCACGTCACGTTATGCCATGCACTGGTGTAATTTGCAAGACCCTGTGTAATCCATTTACAAATACACTGTTGTTGCTTCCCGTTTTAAATCAATGTAATCGGCCTGATCGTGCTGCATACAATGTGACGTGAATCCAGCGACTTTCCGAGGAGATCGGATGAAAAATACAAAATCAAGTATAACAAAATACATTGTTATTGCTTCATGTCTGACTGGTAGACCTTGTCAGTTAACAACACAGCAAGGAAGACCAGAAAATTAGCATGGACCTAAAAAAAATGATCTAAATGTGTTTACATCAAGTTACGGTAGATGCCTACCGTACAGTAACAGCAGTGGATTGTCAACAGAACAGCGTTAAGCTCTAGCAAACACATGCTTTAGCAGACAAACGGTGACTGGTATTTATAAGTACCGGATAAGTATAATTAAAACATAATAGCCATGTTATTAGTTAGCATGCTAACTAACATACTCTTAACTTCGTCCGGTTTCAAACTGGTATTGCACTGTCACTCGCCCACTCAGCACAAAACACAATATCCGATAAAGGTGCATTGCTTATATGGCTTTTCTGTTTACCCAAGTAACCCCATGCATATGTGACAACGACCGACTAGCTCCGCCGTGTCCCGTACATTGCAATAAAAACCTTGCAGGACCACTTGCGAAGCTGTGCGAGTGAGTTTGCAGCAGAAAACACGACTGCACTGTCAATCAGCGGGTTTAGCTACGAAGCTAGCATGAGCTAATAAGCTAACAGCCAAGCGGAGCCCGCACCACACACAACCGAGATTGAAGACCACGGCGTTATGTCACAGATTTCATAACAAAACGCAACGCCCCGGCTCTTGAATGAAAGTCCACATCTGTGGCTACTTACGATTTCAAACTTTTTGATGTATTCTCGCTGTTAAACTCCGATCACCGGGATCAGCTCTGACCTTCGCAGTAGTGAAACAACATTTGTGCTAGCTAACTGTGCCGCCATGTTACTCCTCTGGAAAAGCAACGCTGACTGTTTATCTCGCTGGTAGCTATCCTCCCCCACACCACATCACGGGGCACCAGTATCAACTCAGTTAACCGAGGGTCTCGCAACAAGCTCACTGACGACGTGGTGCAAAATCGTTCCTTCCCCCCAAAACATAGTTATTTGCTGGGAACCTGCGGTAGCCTAGTCCATTTTATACAGCAACATTATTGCAATGTGTCTGATGTGCACAGTGCCTTGCCCTTTATCCATGCTGCTGCAAAAATGCGATTTCTTCCCGTGGTGAATCAAATGCATTATTTCTATCTAATGTTATTTTAAGAGAATATATTGACCACGGTTCGTCGTTGAGACACATCTGCACGGTACAACAACACTCATGTTAAGTAAACTATCGAACACGACGTCGATTCTCTGTCAGAAATACACTTAAAGTAGCACATTAACGTAATACCTTGCCGTTAAGTTGTACACTGACGCATAGTAGTTAACAGGCTACCTTTAAAGTTAAACTGTACTCTACTGGTTAGATTTGAACCAAATACGGTAGGTGGGACGAGCAAAATTGACCATCGACCCAATTGTTCAGATTTGTCGTCGTGATTGTTCAGACGACCAGTGTCCATATCGTTATATAATTATGTTTTAAGCATGACTTTGCACATAACCCCCTAAAGCCTGTATATTTAAGGGGGTTTCGGTGATTTCACCTAGGTCAGGCGCCAGGTCCATGTCGAGTTTTAAGTTTCACATCAAAGTATGCGCGCCAGCGCCACCAAGTGGAGCGAAAATGCATTTGACCCCACTGAATTGGTTTTGCTTTTGGCTTAACTCTTTCGGATCAAGATAGATA
>JAODVN010045571.1:0-10526 GCA_025434125.1 Chologaster cornuta
GAGGAAAAAGAGAGAGAGAGAGAGAGAGAGAGAGAGAGAGAGAGAGAGAGAGAGAATTAGCAGGCTGAATCTGGAGTATTGGAAATCCGAACTGTGCGGAGATTAGCTAGGAGGTGGATTGTGTGTGGGTGGGGTGGGGGTTGTCTGCTCTTCAAAGACTGCTTTTATATTCATTTGAATTCAATAGCGATGCCAGGGTGGCGTTGTGTGCGTGTGTGTGGTGGGGCACTGCCATGGAAAAGGCAGGTTCCTTCACACCAGTGGGTCTTTACACGCCGACGTCGGGGCCAAGTTGAGGGTCCTAATCTGCCGAGTCACAGAAAGGTGAGCGACACACGCCATTTGTTCACATCCAGGTGGGAGAGACGTGGAGAAGTCCTTGTCGGCCACCTCCCCGCTCACTGTCATTTACAATATAGCCATTTAATGACATTGTGGTTGCCGCCATTCATTTTTGACGGTATCCATTTTCTCCCACCACCGTGAAAGCAGATCCCTTCTAACCAATAACAATAGACCTACATTTATCATCCAGCTGAACACACAAAACATTAGCTTCTCCTATGACTCCTGTCTCCTGACGCCGTTGTGTTGCTAGCGTTGCTAACGTGGCTCTTGTCTGAAGGGACAAGCAAACCAGCCAGGCCCACGGCCAGATATGCCAGTAGTGGTGGTTAACATTGCCCTGGCCAATGCCTCACTTTCAGGGGTATTCTCAAGCCTCTGTTGAGTAAGGGTGGATCACGGGGTTGGGGGTGTGTGTGTGTGTGTGTGTGTGTGTGTGTGTCGGGGGGTCAGCCCCCTTCCGATTTAGACTTGTCTATCTAAAATGCTATTTCCCATGGCTTGGTTGGCCTGTGTGTGTGTGCGTCTCCCTCTCTCCCTCCCCCTCTCTCCCTCCCTCCCAGTGTTGGGATGCCGTGGGCTGGGACAAAGAGGGCGGGGTCAGGAGAGGCGTTTGATGTGACGACCGGTGCCACCCCAAATTACACCCCCTTACAGTTCCTAACAACGAGGCAGGGGGTAGGGGAGGAGAGAGCGGGCATGGAGGAGGAATAGACCCAGGCCTGACGGGGCCTGGTCTCCTGTCAGCCTGAAGAATAGTCCAGTCCTCCCTCCCCGGGCCCCTCACTCTCATTCTGCAGCGCTCATGCTGGGAAGCGTCTTGGCTGGACGCCGCCTTCTCCCGGGCCACGACAGCGTACGGCGGCGAGCCCAGCGCCAGAGGACTGGGTTTGTTCGCTCTCGTTTCTCAGCTCGATAGAGTTTGAACTTTTTTTATTTCTAACTGCATAGAAAGTCGAACTCGTAATGTCATAAAAAATTTTTAAAAAAATTAAAAAAAACTAGATAAAATAAATGATTCACGGCCATCTTGGCCACTGCTACAATAAGACAACACAATGGGTGAAGATGAGAACCAGATTCAGGGCTGGAGGGAGAGAAATAAACGGTACTGGCCCTCCGCATACTATTGAGCGTAAATAAACAGACCTGAGATTGTCATGGAAAACCTTTAACACGGTTCTATCCTTCCAGGCTATTGATTCAACACTGCTGACTCGAGGTGGGATCGTTCTTGCGGTCCTAAATCTGGACCTGGGCTCGGCTTTACTGCCAACGGAGAATGGGACGTGACATGGACGGGGAAGGGGACGACCTGCTTCCATTTAAGCTGATGGTCTGTGTGATGTGTGAGAGAAGAACAGACCTTTCCAGAACAAGCGGCACGAGGAATTGTGTTGATTGAGTGAGAGAGGGGAAAACAGGGTGTGTGTACACTCACAACTTGTTGAGGCTGTCCAGTCCGGAGAAGGCCCCGTTGGTGTCCTCTATTGTGCCCGAGATGTCGTTGTGGTCCAGCTCCCTGCGGAGACCCAGAGAAAAGAGGGGGACGACGGGGTTAGAGGAGGAGGAGCGTGAAGGGGGGAGGAGGAAGAGGGGAGGGCGCAGGCTCTCGTTGCTAGCGCTAGCAACTGGTCCCGCTCAACTGCACCTGGCTCCTCTCCTTTGCCAGGTGAGTGCATTCTGTCCTATTGAGGGTTTGAGGGGGGGGGGGGGAGACACGCTCGTGTGTGCGCACGCATGTGTGTGTATGTGTGCGTTTGAATGCATGTGCATAGCGACACAAATCCGACGCAGGCAAAACATGTATAGTTCACGATGGCGCGGAGCGTTTGGCGAGGGGCACTGTGCCCCCCCCCCCTACCGTGGGAGCCAGACAGTTGGGTCTGCAGGTCCAACAGTGGCAGGTACAATCGGGGCAGAAGCCCCAAGCCCAGAGCGCTCCTAATGAGGTTGAAGACAGAGCTTAGACACGGCCGGCCGGAGGCTAAGTACACACTCGCCGCTGGGTGAGGAGAGCCTGAGGCCTGAGCGGGTGTAGGCGGGAGAAAGCCTTCACACCGCGCAGACGGAGGGGTTTCCAGACACTTGTTAAATGAGCTTCATCCCCGTGGGCTGAAGCCATCGCTACGAGCAGGGGAGGGAGAATAAGACCACCCCCCTCCCCTCGAATACGCTAATCACCAAGAAAAACTAAAACAATGGCACGCAGAGACAAAGGACTGAGCGTTGTCGCTCTGGGGAGCACTTTGTCTTCGGAGCCCTTAAAGGATTTGCTTTCAAACTTGGTAAAGAGCGTAGCGTTAAGATGGTCCCCCACACAAACTCAACTCTGCCTCCCCCCCTTGTCCCCCTCTGGTGCGCCATCTTGTCTGGACTGGACTGGGACTGCCAATTTCCTACTCTTTCTGGTTGGGTGGACCTCAATGGCTGCAGCCTTGTTGTAGGGGCATCAGCGGTGGTGCAGGGGAAATAGAAAGGCTGCGTTAAGAGGGCAGAGCTGGCCGACGCGGAGCTTTCACAGTTTAGCCTCCAGCCCCAACGCCAGCGAGACCTGCAGCGCAAGCCCAATTAAAGCTGCCCCCGGCTCCCTATTCAGGACCCGGACTGGGGCCCGTCCGCCCCTCCGTTGACTCGGTTATCTGTGCCTCGACAGACACTGGGAGGCCGACACACACAGAGAAATAAAAACCTAGAGTTTGTGTGTTTGTGCGTGAGAAATCTCATGAGATGCAGGATGTCCTGAGGAGAATGGGAGTAGAAAAATGGAGGCATTCCGTGTTGCTTGAAAGGGGGAAGGACGAAAGGAAACAAAGCCTTGAGGTAAAGGAGGAAATGGGGGGGGTTTCTCTCCTTACAGGCTGAGCCGAGCCTTGAGCCCCTCCGCCCCACCTCTTCCTGCCTTCTCTGTAGCTAGTGAAGCTAGCGGCCAGCGTTTGAGCAAAGAAAGGCCTGTATGGGCCTTGGCTTGTCACCACACTGTGAGAAAGAGCTCGTCCAGCGAGCGCTCTATTCTCTATTAACTCTATTCTCTGGCTCTCTCATGGCCTGAGAGAGGCAGCCAGCCAGACTTCTGGTTAGGTATCAACAAGCCCCTGCCTCTCTGTTTGCCTTCAACAGGCCTGTTAGGGATTTTTGTGGAAAGGTTGAAACTTGGGGGGGGAAACAGAAACCTTTCAAGGAACAACAATAAAGGAAGAGAGATGGAGAAAAAAATAGGGGGAATAAAGCTGAATGGTTCTCCTGGGAGTCAAAGGACGCCACACATATGCATCCCAGTTTGTTGGGAATCAACAACCAGAAAGGAGGGGGAAAATAAATAACAAGAGAGAAAAGAATGAAGAGAGAAAAGAATGATAATTAAAAAGAAAATGTTCCCACACAAACCCATGACAAATATAACACATACAAGGCACGCCATGGTAGAAAAATAAAATAAAGGACAGCCTTGAATAGACATTAATGCAAATGAGATCAAAGCGTAGACAACCCTGCTTCCAGAAAAGAGCCCTGCGCGGCTACAGAATGACTGTCTGATATCCCATGAGCAAAACCAGTAATGCAGGTTATTGGTAAGGCCCTCACAATAAGCAATATGATCTCACAATACGATACTTATCACGATACATATCACGATACGATACGCAAGTTACAGAAACTAATTTTACCCAACTAAATTAAACCTGTTCATGAATATTGTATCAGGAATTGAGTTCAATCCTTCATTTTGTACATTTTCTCATCCTGTACATTTTATTTGTGCTTAATATTTTTTTTTTTTTTTTACATATTCAATATAGTTTGGACAGCCCTATAAACCAGGATTAAGACCCCTCAACTTTCACTGCTGAAGAGGGGGTGCACTCATACTTACAGGACACGCAGGGCCTTGAGGCCCCTGAAGGCTCCCTCGCTGATGTGGCTGATTGAGTTGTGGCCCAGACGGAGGGCCTGCAGGTCTCCCAGCATGGCCAGGCTGCCCTCGTCTAGGCGGGTCAAGTTGTTGTACGACAGATTCCTGGAGAGAGGCGAGACACAGGGCCGAGTCAGACGGAGATGGGGAGAAATGAGGCAGAGGGAGACGAGGGAAAGAGAGAGATGCTGTGTGAGGTCTGGAAGGGACTGACAGATTGGCAGAAAACTGAGCTAACATGAGACTCATTATGGAGCGTATTCGGGGCAGATTCTTGCCACTTGCCAATGTGTTTTTCCATGGGCTCCGTTAGAACTACACCACAAGATGTTAACAGAGAATGGGCTTAGCAGGCCCGCCGGGCTACAAAGAGACTCTAATAGTTTAAAGAAAAACTCATTTCACATCCTATATTTACAACCTCCGTTTACAAGCCTTCTTAAGCATGCGGTAAACCTCTGGAGAATATGTGGCCAGTGTCACTCTTCCAGCCAAGGATTCTGCAACTAGTTTCAGATAGCTACTGAAAGGTTTCAAACAATGCAATATTTTTTAAATATGTGGTCTGCAATGGTCAAAGGGGATGTTTACGTTTTTGTTCAGCACCTCAAATGGATTTACAATTTCGTTGTCAACATAATAACAACAGGATAAAATAAAACAAAATAAAAAAGTCCCTTAGCAACAGAAATCACTACTACGGCTGACCATCCGTTAAGTACATTACCGGAGACTTTGGCCAGCGAGTCGCCCTAACATGGGTGGGCTGATGAGCTGCTACAGTTATTACGGCCCTCTCCTCTGGCCTGCTTGACCGGTCATGTGTATAGAGATTCTGCCAGTCGATGGCCAGTCCAGCCTGGCCCATGTGGAATGTAATAACCGGCTGCTCATAATGACTCCAAAGGGAGTCATGATGACAGTTAGATAATAAAATCACATAAGCACCGCCTGGCAGAGTTTAAGCAAAGAGGATGCAATAATAGAAAGAGAAGCATTCTTTTATATGCGGACTTCATACATGGGATGTGTACGCAGGAATCAAGAGAAAAGCAAAACACCCGCCTAGCGCGACGCTTAGCGGGTTTAAACCAGCGCCGAAGTGGCAAACGTGTCAAGTGACTTGACGGACACTGCATCCTAATTGGTTAGACAAAGGCTGCGGCAGATGATCATTGGGTACAATTATCCAAACACAACCGGCAGAGGATTACGCGGTGGTTTGCCAAACCCCAACGCCTCCGACCTGAATACAAAAACTCTTGTCAGACGGCTTAAGTACTGTCAAGCCCAGCTCTAATTATGGGATAAACAGGCTTATCCTGAGAATAGCGTAGCGTATTGAGTGTTAAAGTACGGCGTCATTGAACTCCGCATGATATGGGTGGAGATACGCGAGGGTTGCCTTCTCAGGCTACTGAACAAGAGAATGCCCTGGGGTCTTATGTAAGACAAGCAGGAATAAATACAAGTGCAAATCTGCACACAACGTTTAACATGGGCACACACAAAAAAAGGATGATATGGGACTCCACCTAAACTACCTTATCTATCGGAGTTCCACACCCGCACCCCCCTTCCCCCCTATCCACCTCCATGTTCGGTTTTTCAGCGCACTGATCTGCTGACAGATCTTGCCGCTCTCAGGGTGCGTCATCGGCGACGACCGCACTTGCCACACTCGGATCGCCGCTACTCACAGTTCCCTCAGCTTCTGGCAGAACTTCCAGCCGTCGCCGTTGATGTGGCCTATGGAGTTGTTGGCGAGGTACAGCTGCTGCAGAGAGCTCAGGCCATACAGGGAGCCGCTGTTCAAATCCTCCAGGCTGTTGTGGTCCAAGTGGCTGCACGGGCCGGGATGAGGGAATGCGTCTTATTATTAGGATCACAGCGAGGTCATTTCGTTTGTTATTGTACATGCCGAGAACACTAACAACTTTAATTTCTAAAACACTAAGGGAATTCGTTTATCTTTGACCCAAGGAAGACTTTATTTTACTCCATTTCATAAAAAATAAATATAAAAAACTTGGAGGAATTAATTCCGTTTTTTTTTCGTTTTTTTTTCAGCTAACAATCAACCAATCACAGCCAGTCCTCGATAGATAAATCGACTGCACCGGTTGCCGTGCAAAGAAGACTGTGCTGTACGTACAGGACTTTCATCTTGGCCAGGTTATAGAAGGCCCCGTCTGTCAGCTTGCTGATATTATTCCTATGCAGCTTGAGGACCTCCAGGTTCGGCAGACCATGGAATGTCAGGCCCTCCACCTGACGAATGCGGTTCCTGTTCAGCTCACTGGAAGGGACGGACAAACAAACAAACAACAGCATTGAGCAGCGAATAACAGCACAGAATAAAGCACGTGTCCAACCGCACTTCCTTATTGAAGCAAAAAAATATTAAATATGTAGAATGCTACGCTCTCATGCAAAAGTTAATTTTTTACACAAAAGTCAAACCCAGGGAATAAACAGACATTCCTCAGCTTCATCCATTCCACCTGGGACACTGCTGTGGGCCAACAGAGTCTAACAAGGGTCAACCTGTGACCTTTCCATCACCTCCACAACAACACTAGGTATCATACGCATCAGCAGCTAGAGCAAACGCAGATGGCAGATGTGCAGCGGGCATGTGTATGTACGTGTGTGCACACACACACACACAGCTTAACTGCCTCGGACGGGCCTGGTGAAAGAAAAGGGAGTCAGAGTGACATGAGATGTGAGAAACGGCAGTCACCGCCAACACACTGCACGGGACTGAATTCACACACCTGGTGTGTGAGGGGGTGAATTAGCTCTCATTAGCGCCCGTTAAGCAAAAACATCCACACCCTGGTCTTTTGTTGTGCAGTTTGTATGGCCGCTAGCGTGTGCAGATACAGTGTCGTTGGGCCACCTGGCTGACAATAGGTACCTGGGGAAACTGCTGGAGCCACAATGAGGGAGATTCCCATTACATGTGTCCCTTTCTCACCCCCTAAATGCAGGTGTTGAGCAATGGTTGGGTCTGCCTGCACCGCTGAAGGGGAATGGGAAGAGCATAAAGGGCAGTGGTTCTGCAGAGGAGCCAGCCCACTGGGAACGTGGAAGATGTTGGGAGAATGGGGAGTGTTTCACCCACAGCTCACACTCACTGGGTTCAAAAGGTCAAGACTGAAGGAGCAGCCAGTCTTCTTTATTTAATCTACTTGAGGTGAGATTTATTTTTCAGATAAGATATGCTTGGGGCAAAACTTCTGGAGCAAACAGCTTTTGAACACTAAATCAATGCAACAGGGTGCTCCCTCAGAAGCCCTGCCCCCACATCGGACATGCATTGCCAAGTCTAGCATGGTGTTGTGGGTCTGCACCACACGGAGCCAGGACTGTGTGGGAACCCAGCTAGGGTTAGCGGTTTACATTCGTTTGCTATCTCAACACCAACAGAACAGGCATCTGGCAGGTCGTGAGGAGATGTGTGCTGAATTTGACGATAGGTTTACTATCTTACGATCGCTAACTCCGCCTTTAAACATGTCCAATTACTTTGGGCTCGTGGCTCATTAACCAGTAAGCAGGAGAGCAGTGCTCTGGACACAGTTTTGTTTCAGTGTGACGTCCCAAGAGAGCCCACCCAGCAAACGGCGACCACACTCAAGACTGTAGGTCCGCGGTCGACACTTGATAGTAATACACAGACACACTCACAGCTGCGTGAGCTTCAACAGCTGAAATGCCTTCACGGGGATCTGAGTGATGCGGTTCCGGCTCAGTCGGAGAACCTGCAACGATGAACGCAGGTTGTCCAGAGCCCCGAGCTCCAGCACGTTGATCTTGTTACTGCTGAGGTACCTGGAACACACACACATGGCACATGGAGATCTCTAAACAGAGCACATTAGGGTGGAATATTAGAAAGGCCATGGATTAGGCCTAGTCCTAGACTAAACACTTTGTTCAATAGAGGCCTTCATTTAATTTTTGTTTTAGTCTTGGACTATATTAATCCATGTCCGTGAAACTGGACGGGCGGGCGGGCACGTGCGCACACACACGCACTTAAATAATATATACACATGTATAATAAACTGTATCCTGGTTGCAGATCGACTAATACCATCAACTTACAAGTCTTTAATTTTGAGGCCTTCGGGAAAACTGTAGCCTCGTAGCTCCGTGATGTCATTGTTGCTTAGGTCCAGGGTTTCCATGGACACCAGCTCTCCTGTACGTCTGCCGTCGATACTACGGATCTTGTTATGATGTCTGCGGGAGAAAGCAAACAAGCGGCATGTCACCGAACTGTAAGCTACCGCAAGCTCACGGGACGTCAAAACGATATAGTAAAAAAGAAAATATTCCTCACACGTCTGTAACAGTTCCTCACCATCACGAGTACACACTAAAAAGCCCCAGGCTTAGAGAAAAGTGCATGTAGAACAAAGTGGCCTTCATTGTCCTAGCAAATGCTAACGTTGAGAGAGTCCAAACAGTTCCAAGGACACCTGTGCCATTTGCTCAGTCAAGGAATCTTCTCCCAGGACAGGGCCTCATTGATCACCCAGAGCCACTTCAGAAGGGGTTTTAGAGCACTTAGGAGTCTGATGGATTGAAGAGGTGATTGCCGTGACCTTCCAAGAGGATCCGGTGACTATCAAGGTCTCAATCTCCCATGAACAATCGAGATAGAACCATGTGAATGTCATCTTACACACAACAGCTTTCTGACACTAACTGCTCTGTTTAGAAGTATTCGATTGCAGCTGACTAGCTGGAAACATTAAGCATGTGAATTGGATTTTGGAAGTAAACCCTGTTCTCCAGGAAAAAATGTCTAGACGTAAGTATCATCGTTTTAGGTCACCACACAAAGGCACATTAATTCAACAAGCATTTGCCTTCTTTAGCCTTGCCTTGTCAATGTTGAGTGTGCACAGTAACAAGCCTGAGAATACAAATAAATACAAATAAATGTTATCTGGCCCCGTTACAGAACTGTGTGTGGAATGAGGGTCACAGTTCCCCTCAACATCTGTGGTGGGCTATTTTTGGGATGCGGAGCCATTCCACAGAGAGAGCGAGAAGAGAGGATGGGACAACATTGTGAGAGCGAGAGAAGGCCGGCCGGCAGGCAGGCAGACATATCTATCTAGCGAGAGAGAGAGAAAAGGACAACAAATATTTTCTCTCACGCTATCTATATACATGCTCATTCTCTTCTCTCACATATACAGAGAGAGAGAGAAAGAGAGAGAGAGAGAGGGCGAGGGAGATGGAATCCCAGCCACTTCCGTCGTCCGTTTACCTTGGGCGAGCAGACGCCCGACAGGACAAGGACAGACGGACAGCAGCTGACGAGACAGAGAGCACACGTCGTGTATCCTCAAAGGGAACAACGCACAGAAGACTGTAAGCCTGCAGGGAGCACGAGGCTCAGACAGACATCAGCTAGAGCGCCCCTTTGGACGCGTACACACCTAGATCTCAACACACATGCATGAAAACCACACACGCCGCAGACAGACAGGCAAATAGAAGACACAGACGAACCCCCGCTCCTGCAATTACAGTGCAATTGTGTGTGTGTGTGTGCGCGCTCGTGTTTACAAATGCCAGCGTTATCCGAGCGCACTTGAAAGCATTTGTTAGGCGAAACTTATGACACATGCTGGGATGCTGGCAGCGCTTTTCTGACACTATGGCTAATGTTACTGACCGACACCACACAAACACACACGCACGGCGCACACACACGCGCGTGCGCACGCCATGTGAACCAGGAAACAAAAACCAAGCTGCATTTCTTGCTGGTTTCATTTAATTCACTTTTCCACGGGGGAGCAAGATAACATATAAAAGCAGAACCAACAGTGTGAGCGCATTTTCACTCATAGCTCAACCTTAGCATCAGCTACTGATTGCTCAATGCCGTGTGTGTGTGTGTGTGCGTGTGTGTGAGAGAGAGCAGGTGTTTAACCAGTCAAACTTCATCAAAACAAGGTCAGTCCCTTCTTCCTTTTCAGCACACGAGTGAGAATGCACACACACACGCACGCACACTGAGGGGGCACAGTGGCCCCACCTGAATAAACAGCAGCGGAAATAGTTAAAGAGTCGTCGTGGACCTGCTCCTGTGCGTGCACGAGCACACACAGGGAAGGACGGAGAGAGATGGGTCAACAGCTGGTGACCTGTGCTGGGAAAAACAGATTTGCCTCAAAGGCTGAGAGGTCTCTCTCTCTCTCTCTCTCTCTCTCTCTCTCTCTCTCTCTCTCTCTCT
>JAODVN010045678.1:0-10524 GCA_025434125.1 Chologaster cornuta
CTAACCTTCACATGTGCACCTTCACATTGTTCAAATGATACATTTTGATATGAACAACAAAAGCAATCAAATAAAATAAGAGCAAACGTCATCACAGATACAATAAGGTACTAATAATCTGCAGAAAATTATGTTAGAAATTCTGACAAATGTGAGGTATTGTTTCATTTATTCCAACTGGCAGTTGGTCACATACTCCTTTAGTGTCTTTAGAGCTTGGTTGACCTGTTCTTCCAAGAGGTTTGGCTCTGATAAAATGTGTAAAACAGCTTCTTTGTGCTGCTCCAATAACATACCTGTAAATCAATGGATAGTTTTTAGCATGTGTGGGCTCACGCACAAACATGTCCAAGTGTGTACCGTAGAAGTAGGCTTACTGAAGCTGAGAAAACAATATAGCCACACAGAAATATGGAGTGTAGATTTAAGTGAATGACAGATATCTTACCAGTGATTTTATGCGAGTAGCCTGTGTTGTAGACATCTATGAGCTCAAACAGTTGCTCACCCAGTGAATCAGATGATACAGATACATCATCTTCATCCTTACTCAGCATCTTGCTACTAAAAAGAAGTGAGGGAAAACACACAAATCTAGCCTACAGCTTTTATTTGCAAGCATATTGTTTTATTATAAATAACTGTACCTGGAGCCGTCTAATAAGTGTAGCGCTCTGAGGGCTTTATCCAAGGCTTCAGTCAACATGGCCTCATCCTGTAACATTTGGGTCAGTACAGACCCTGGGAGCTCCAGCAACATGCCTGAAACGCACAGTACTCCACAGCCGTGTTTTGCTAACATAACTATAAAATACCAAACAACTGTGTCAGCTCATCACTTTACCTGTCAGTTTTCCAGCGATCTCTGTATGCTTGGGGTAAATCATATTATACAACTGCTCACCAACTAACTCCAAATCGTCATCGACATCCATATTATTTTTACATTAGTTTACAACAAATGACCAAATCCACGTCAAATAAAAGGGTCCTGACCCCAAATGCATTGGCCTGTATGCAAATTATACGAACCAACTTGTGACATTATTTCACTGAGGCGTAATTACAGTAGTTAGGCAAAATCATTTTGGCTAGATGTGCTATCAACGTAAACAAACGGCGCAGAATAATGACGTAAGATGTATTTTCAGATCATGTTATGCATCACACATATTGTAAATAAAAACAACGTGACCAATTATAAAATAGAAACTAAAAAATGCGGGATTGGTCAAAACACAGCGTATTCACCATTCAAGCATGTTTTCATGAATCAACATATTAATAATGAATTTGAATTGCATTAATGTTTAAATAGGCTAATAAATACTATATCTAAATGAATAGCCTACAGAAAGCGTGTTTTCATGAGGTTTGTCATGTACAATACATCATTCACCACCATGTCCCCCAAGCTTGTCATAAGGTCTAATGTATAGAGGCCTCAACACTGCACTGTGCAGCTTACTGGTGCTCAGCACTGCCCAACAGGGCTGTGTGTACAACAACCCCTTCTTAGACGACTTCCTGTTCACATGCGACATACACACACAACACACACATCCTCAGATGTGTTAGACAGGATGGGGAGCTTTGGCATGAGTCAAGATACTCACCAGCCTCTGCAGGGGAGAGGGGAAGGGGAAACACCACAGCCTGTTGTGATGGGTAGGGGTTAATTAATTTATGGTTCTGCGTCGCACTTACGTGTATATCCTTGCCCCTTATCTGTATGTGTGTGAATTCAATGTTTTTATTAGTATATTTTATATACATCCATCCATCCATCCATCTTCATCCGCTCATCCGGAGTTGGGACGCAGGGGCAGCAGCTTCAGCAGGGGACCCCAAACCTCCCTTTCCCGAGCCATATTGGAAAGATATGATTGGGGGATTTATATTAATATTATAATGCATATGTATATTTTATATATAATATAATATAATATAATATAATATAATATAATATAATATAATATATGTATTTATTTTTATTTCGTGGCTTGTGTGTGTCTAACTAACAACTTTAAATACGGCTCCGGTACAGTAGGGGGCGCTGTACTTCCATTACGTTAGATGCAGGCTGTCTAATTCCGCCAATAAGGAGTTTCCGCCCTCTCCTATCCTTTTCCTCAGCAGAAAGGTAACGTGGTCGTTCTGTGTGCTAATCCCCGGGTCAAAGTAAACGTTTAATAGTCACTGTATGTGAGATAGTTCGAGACACGTAAGTGTATACTGTGCTACAAGCTGCTGAGTACATCCATTAGCATTAATGGGCTTAAAATGTCAATATAAATAGAGATAAAACCCGGATCGTGATAACGGTGATAGGCCGCGTTGTGGTGCTAGGCTAATAGTCCAGTACGGTACCCGGTAGCATAAGTATACTTAACATTGGCTATGGTGTAACTCGCCTAAGGAGAGTTATTGTACTTGGAAACGTTTGGGCTCTCATCTTTGTGTTGCTTTTGTCATTTCCAAAATACTCCTTTTTACTGTACGCTTATGGAAACATTTGAATTCCATTCATTGATGCTGTCTTGGACATAAATTGGCCCTAATACGGTACTTACTCTATATATCTATACAGGTTCGCCATGTCTTCTCATTTGCAGTGGATGATTATTAGGAACTGTTCCAGTTTCCTCATCAAGAGGAACGGACAGACTTACAGCACTGTAAGTACCCATAGCCGCACTGTTTTGACAGTTCATGTATACCGTTACAGATACATGTCAGATTAACAGTCAATCAGAAGGCTAATAAAAACAATAAATCATTGAAAATGCCAACCACTGTTATTGATAGGTTCTATAATGTAAATGTGTAATTTATATTGACAGGAGCCGAACAACTTGAAGGCGAAGAACACCTTCCGATTCAATGGGTTAGTGCACAGGAAGACTGTAGGTGTGCAGCCTGCTGCTGATGGCAAGGGTATTGTTGTTGTGCTGAAGAAGCGAGCAGGTAGGAGGTCTCTAATGATTGTGTAGTAATATTATAACGCATGTACTAATCCAATGAAATGACTAAGACTAAATGTGTTGATAAATTGCTAGGCGGATGTTTCTATTGGTGGGTCCTGCAGTTGACATGACTTTTTTAAAACATTTGTATATTGTTTATGTATATCATATGTTGACGTGGTTCATTTTGTTTAGAGAGTTTTCAGTATCTATAATGTCAGCTCAATGACACTGTGCCATGGTAACCTTGTATGGTGTCTGACTGGTTTACATGGGTATACGCTTACATACACTGCTCCCCCAGGACAACGCAAACCTATCAATTCATACGAGAAGATCACAATCAACAAGAACTCCCGTGCAACCCTGAGCAGCCTGAGGCACATCATCAGTAAGAACAACTACAGGAAGGACCTGCGCATGGTGAGCCTGTCTCCATGATCAGTGCTGTGTTTCATTGTGTGAGAGCTTGAGAACCCTAATTGACGAGCTGCTGCTTCCTCAGGCCGCTCTGCGTCGGGCCAGTGCCATCCTGAAGAGCCAGAAGCCTGTTGTGGTGAAGAAGAAGAGGACCAGGGCTACCAAGACTGCATAAAGCAATGAATTGGTTTAAAATAAACTATTTGTTTGGAGTAACAATATCATGTCATGTCTTTTCTGCTGTGCCTATGGATTTGGTTTGGCTGTCCAAATGGTATTTTTTTGACAGGTTAACGTTTGTGCCATTAACGTTGGAAACAAATATAATGCTGCTGTGCTTAACCTTTGACAATCTCGTGATGTACACTGCTTCACTAAGATATTTACTGACTGCTACTGTAAAATCTAATCGTAGTAGACAAATTTAAGTATTACCCCTATATTTTGCTCCATGTTGCACTTTATTTCTTTAGCAGTTGAGACAATTTCATACAATGTTTGTGGCATTCATAGCAAATTTTATATTTTGTACTGTTTAGTCCCTATAGTCCATTTAAATACAGTGCTCACTGGCTGTTTAAAAGCCCTAGTACAAGCAACCTTATATGTATTTAAAGGGCTGTAAATCAAAAAAATGCCATGTACAATATTTTTGTCTTGAGGGAATAATGAACTACTGGTTTCCAATTTCACATTTTAAGTTCATGTGGAAGGCGGAAGAGTATGCAGGCAATAGGTTTAAGATATGTTGTTGAATGGTGTTCCCTTTAACTTGATTATTCTGAAGCGATGGTAACATTCTATTGAGGTGGTTACAAGTGTATTGCCTTTGTAATGAGGCAACTGGTTTGCACTTTCCACTAGTCAGTCAAGGTTGATGTTTTAATCTGACAACATGACCATCTTGCACTAATTACAACTGATTGCCTGTATTCATGTGCATGAACTGTGTAAGTGTATATTCATGTGTAGCTAATTGTGTCAATCTTAACTCAAAGCATGATATTTTGTGATTTAATGTATCAGAAATTTATGAGGCCTTTGTTGTATGTAAAAACTGCTCACTGGTTTGGAAACAATGGATAGATCTTAAGTTGCCCAGTGGCAGCTTTCTGACCTTGACTTTGAAAACACGACTGCTGTCATCTCCCATATAGAGTTAAACTGGTATATATTCCAGTGTCACTTATTTTGCTGTGTTTCTGAATATGTGGTAACTGTTATCTGCATTTGAGGATTGTGCACTGTCACTATGAAGGGTCTGAGGCCAGTGCTCTTGTTGATGCACACTGCTCTGCTGGCACTGCCAAGTCAGCTTTGAACTGCAGGATTCCATACAGAACGTAATAGAAGAGAATATCCACCTGCATGAGAAGCTAGAGAACCTCACAAAAATCCTTGCGTCACTCAAATGGTAGCTACTGCATATATTTACATAATACTACTTAATTGATGTAACCAGGCAGTCCACCCCTTTCAAAAAAGAAGTTTATTCAAGTGTGCTACTAGTATACTTCTTTTTGGTAAGGGACACAAGGGATTTGAACCCGTTGGCCACTACACAGCCTGTACTTGGACTAAGCTTCAGATTACTTATCTGGAGGTTTTCCAGATACATTTATGGAATTTCATAGATTGTGTGAAGTGAAAGTATGCTTACGGTGAGACAAAACGTAGTCTAAATCAAATTTATTGATTCATAAAGGCTAACCCTGATGGTGTATCGGATTGAAACAGGCTTTATATCAACACACCCAAATATGGAATAAGGAATGCTTGATTATAATGTTGATTATACTTGCAAGATTACCTAAACTGATAGATTTCAAACACCATGGGTCTCCAAAGCAAACATAAGATTTGTTGGAGTTTTTGGAGGGGGCGCGGTAGGGGTACTTGAGGTACTTACAGGAATACATACTTAATGTTGTACACATGAAAACACAAGGTCACCCCACTTTTGCTTTTCTGTTTTAATTTCCTGTTTCTTTTGCTATAATCCTGCTAGTCTTTGGTTCATTGACCAATGTTCTTTCCATACAATATATTAATTATTTATCTCTAAGCCAGACCTAGGCAAAGTCAGGCCCGGTTGTCAGATGTGGCCCTTTGAGACATTCTACCCGACCGGGGTAGCTATTTTGTGTTTTATTTTAAAATGTTTTAGTATTTTGGTTAAAAATTTAATGTAGCCTGCAAGTGATTTGCCCACCACTGTTCTAAGCAGTGGTTTATTTACTAAATGGGCATATTTATATAGCACTTTACAGTGTTTTTGCCTGACATTCACTAAGTCACACACATATTCATACACCAATGGTGATTGCTGCCATGCAAGGTGCGACCAATAAGCCGGGAGCAATTAGGGGTTAGGCATCTTGTTCAAGGATGCTTACAGGTAGGTCAACACCAGGGTTTAAACCCACAACCTTCCTGCTGCAAGCCAGACACCCAGACCACTAGACCATCCTGTAGATGTGAGATGATGCTTTAAGAATACACACAAAACAAAGTGTGGTAGGTTCTGACCATTTAGAACCTTTAGTTGGTGGCTTCATCAATGCCACCACATGATGAAGTTTACTCAGCACACACATTGCAGATGAAATATAGGCTACTATAACAACATCTGTCATTTGTGATTATGTCCTTATCCTATCACACAAATGACACCGATCACAAGGGTAACCAGAGATAATTGTTTTATGTTATTAATCTAACAATGCTCCATTATTCAGGCTACTTACTACTTGTTACTAGTAAACCTGTACTAATATTGCTCTCCCCCCACAGGCAGTGCTAACATTGACAGCCATCTACTGTTGAGGGGTGTGGCCACAACCCCTTTAATTCAGTCAAGCACATCTATGCAGAGAGAACCCTAATGCTATTGGTGCTGCCTTGGTTAATGCTGATGCTGCAGATATATTTATAGGCTGCTTGGACAGAAAGGCAACTAGTTATATTGGATGCTGGACCAAATTAACATGACATTATATGTATACAAGGCTATGGATAAAAATGCTATATAAATGTGGTATAAATTAAAAGAATAGTATTCCTTATATGGAATACCATCATTCAAACATTGACAGTGTAGGTTGGAAAATGTATGTGAGGCTAATGACTTCCACATAAATGATGGAGACAGGATATATTGCTAAACATGATCGAAGGGTGTTTCGAGTTTACTTGCCCTCAAACATTTTGAGTCTCCTGTTGTCACCTGCTGATATGAACCATGCCACACAAAAAACAAATGTCAGAGCTACAATCAAGTATTATTGATTGGCACAGTAATCTCTAGATTAACCAGTTAGACACATGTTAAAACAATATAGTCTAACATCCTCTCGTGTGTGTTGGAGGGAACATCATTATTTGGGGCCGCTTTGCGGCCTAAGGGCCTGGGCAGCTTGCCAACAGTTGGGTGGGAAATTAATTCCTATGTTTATTAAAGTAATAAATAATGTCAGGATCCAACTTTACATTAAAGTAAAATGCAGACTATCTTGAAGAAAGGATGCAATTTGCAGTGCCTTTATCAGAGTCCAGACCATGACCCAATAGAGACCAATCCAGTGTAATTACCTCTAATATGGCTGAGCTTATCAGTTCTTAAAGGAAGAACTATCCTTGTTTGAGGTTTTTCCTGCCAAAGCAGTTGACCAGTAATTCAATCCTTGGATTCCCTTACATTTTCCACCTGCTGTGAATGTTTATTAAATGGTTGCCTTCAAAAAAAGGACATGAAATTATTGTTTATCTTAAGAACATTCTGTTTGTAAATACCAGTGACAAATTAGTGCAGCAATCAAATGTCTTACTACTGTATAGCCTTTTATTTAGAATAAAGGGGGTATTTACTAATAGCCACTTGTCAATATCCACTATAGTGGATATTGAGTAGTCTTCTGATAATTAACATCACATGCTAGGTAAAATCAGCACTCTGAAAGGAGATATAGGTGTTTCTGTTATCTAAAAAAGCTTATAGCTGGATAGTACTGTAGGTATGGTAAGTATATTCATTTTCTATTTAGTAGGTTAATGAACTAGACACCATTTTAAATCCTGGTTACTTCAGTGTATCATCAAAATCTATATAATAGAACATATATTGAAATCAATTAGTATTTTTCTGTTGATTATGAACACCGATCCTCAAATAACCGAGAAAGACAATACATTAACGATCATCTGTTAAACCTTGTTGACCATGTCCGGCTTACATTTTGAGTTCATTGTCCTTATCCAAGAAAACTAATCAAGACAGATACCAAGTGGAAATATATTTATTTACTTTTCCTCATTTTACCTAAACAGGTTTCCAACAGTCAAACATAGAAAAGTTATAAAACTAATTACAGGGCAGGACAGGAGGCTGAATCCTCCATGTCCACATAAAACAATGATTTTACACAAAGAATAAATAGATTTACAACTAGCACAAATTAAACATAAAACCTACATAGCATTTGCATAATCCTCATTATAACAAAAGGTCCTCAAAAATGATTGATGTTTACTCTTGTGATATATATTATGGAATGATAATGTGATGAATGCTTTTATTGTTTCTCCCCAGCTTGTTTGCATGATGAATCTCTGCTCATTACTATGTAGATAGAATGGACCCAGTGGTGTGTGCTTTCTGATCATGTGAGAAGAGGCTCCTAGTCTATATCGAGGTCAGAGTCCTCGTCGCTCTTGGTGTTTTGTGTGATGGCCCCGTTGCGCACAGTCTTGGTCACCAGGGCCGACTTGTCCGGGAGCAGGCCGTACTCCTGGAGCAGGGCCTCCAAATCCACAGCGAAGAAGTCCTCCCCGAGCTGGTCCGTGACGCGCACAAAGTTGCCGATGAGCTCACCCGCTTTGTAGACCAGCAGGGCGGGCAGGGCGCTGCGGCGGAACAGGGCGCTGGTGCTTATGACCGAGCTGCGCACGCTGCAGAACTTGACCAGAGGGTACTCCTGGGTCAGGCACAGCAGGCTGCCGCTCATGGGCTCGCAGGCCGGGACGTCCGGCTCGTAGATGTGGATTACCACCAGCGTGCTCCGGTCCTCCTCGTCCAGAGCCTCCAGGAAGTCTTGGCCGCTGCCCAGCTCGTACACCTGCGAGAAGCGCCTGCCGCGGCACAGCTGCCGCCGCATCTGCTCCATGCGCTGCGTGCGGTACTGCTGCAGGAAGTCCTGGTCATCCTGCTCCTCCTGCAGCAGGCTGTACTCCTGCAGCGTCATCTGCCAAGGAGGGACACACGGTAGAGCCACTGTAGGACACAATGCTGTTGCATGCATGCATGGTACATTATGGCTGTGAGATTTAAGGAACGATTGCCTGAATTCCCACAGTGTGAAGTCCATTCAAATAAAAAGTTAATTTAACATAAACAATCCTTCATTACGCCTAGTAGTTGTACTAAGAGTAGTAGTAGAAAACACACCCCTTAATAATAAGACTATTTCTACATATGCCTAATCCTACATTATTTTATCTGAAATAATAAATAGCACAGCTTAATGTTCAAATCATGCATGACATGATATGTGGAGTGGGCCGTATGGTCAGAGCTGCTGCTCTAATGGAGGCAGCCACCTTGGCCAACCAGCACATGCCACAGGAATTAGAGGGGAAAAATAAACACTAATGGGAACACATAATTAGACCCCCCCCACACACACACACACACACACACACGCGAGACAGCTAAAACAGATAGATTTTGTCTCCTCCTCCTCATCCCCCGCCTTCCAGTGACACTGACCTTCCCCTGGATCTTGTCCTGCAGGTCCTTCTGCTTCTGCTGGTCCTTCTCCAGGTCCAGGTCTGAGCGGCAGGTCATGGACAGCTTCTTGATCAGCCGCTCCATCTCATTCTTCTGCTCTTGTCTCTGCTCCACCTCAAGCTGCTTGTACTTCCTCCAGTCGTTGATGACCCCCTTGGGTCCTGGGAGGAAACGCTTCATATTATGCGGTTGTGGCAAAGGAAAGAAACAGTCCACACACGGAACAAAAGTTCTGGATTGTGTTATAACTACCCTTAGTATTTAAACTACAAGGGGAGAGCTAATTTATACACAAACTGCAGAGCCCACCTTTAAGGTTTTATTACGATGAATCACAATTTACCATTTACCCATGTATTTTACATGGTAAAGTATTCAAACATAATCCTAAATCAATTTTAGAAAAATGTATATCTCAGAAGATCATTTAATACTTTGATAGTTTGTTCCTGAGTTCCATGTACCGGTACCACACCTGTATTAACAGCAGTTCCATCTGGGCTATAGTCGATCTCTGCCTCCTGCACATCAGCGTTACGAATGGCCTTGTTTTCACCTTGATCCTCCTCGTTGTCACTGCCTTCTTCCTCACTGCTGCTGTAATAGTACTGCAGCTTCTCACCCAGAATCTTGTCATCTAGCGTAGTCATGGCAATCGCTCACCTAAGGGGACATATGGTGGGGAATCACAAAGTATCAAAAGGCTATTATCAATGTAATCCATGACACGACATTAAAACAGACGGATTATTATGTTTTATAGACTCCACATTAAAACATCTGCACTGATTATCCATAGCTTAAACGTACGTGGAATATACCACCCAAGCCTACCGTTGTAGAGTATAATAATCAGTTTAATAAAGAGTATTTATAACAAAAGTAGGACGCCTACCGTACACTAGTGAAGATATGGATAATCTACAGTAGGGCCCGATACGGTTCCACTAATGCATTCTCAACGTAACTATATCTATTCTATTACGGTACTAACAAGATGGACACATGGATACTACTAGTTATTTAAGATACCCCAGTTAACTAAAAATTTAAACAGCATAAAGATAATAGTTAACCGCATTGTTCTCTAAGAGCCTGGTCACCTAGCTAAACCGTACCTGCTAATGTTAGCTGCTAACACGTATTTTCCACACGCATCTCTGTTACTTCTACAGTACTAGATTATGGTAAACTACTGCATTTAATTTAATCTTACCGTATATGTATATCTAACCAGGTTCAGATAGATGTCACGTACACACTGCAATAGTAATAATGATCTTAACACCTCAGTTCCCTTTGAGATATTGGTCTATCATCTGTCACGTGACAAAGGACGAACTACATTAATGT
>JAODVN010045785.1:0-10523 GCA_025434125.1 Chologaster cornuta
CTGGGAACGTCTCGGGATCCCCCAGTCAGAGCTGGATAATGTGGCTCGGGAAAGGAAAGGGTCCCCTGCTGGAGCTGCTGTTCCGAGACCCGACTCTGGATAAGCAGTGATGATGGATAGATGGACTTATTTCAGATATTTCAATCAAGGCTCAGTCAAGCTAGTGTTATGCACTTGTACAATGTCATTGTGCCTGATTATATGATTGTCAAACATTGATTGATTACTGACCATGTCACAGAAAGACACTTTTTCTCTATAATAAATATGTCTAATTACGCAGGGAGGATTCTCTGACTAATCAGTAGTCTACAGTGTTTCTTCATCACCTTTTGATATAGCCTCAGTATCAAAGGGATAACCACAAAGGTACCAGGTACTATCCAGTCAGGTGGGCTCAACTCTACATTTGGTGCTTTTCTACTGGTACTGGCTTGACCTGAAAACTTCTAAAGGCTGAGTCTAACGGTACCAGGTTAGTTTTCTACAGCTGAAACTTTCTCCCTAACAGAGAAATATGTTAAAATGTGCCTAAACAAGTGTTGTGTATCAAACAATGGAGAATAGAAGGCATGACGCTTCCTCGCTCAACTGGCTTCCTGGGAGACCCCCCAGGATTCTTAATGTGATATCACATCAACTAAACAAAAAGATAATAACATATTTCATTTTAATGATGGTGGGGACATTGAGCTGTCCCAGCAGACAAAGCACACCAAAGACAAAACAAAAAACGATCGGCCTCATTGCTCGAAATACCTACGTTAGTGAGCGCAACGTAAACGTGAGCGCAGGCAGAACGCAGATAGCGCACGCTGTGCAGTCGCATTTTACGTTTGATGCGCTACATTTGCGCCTGAACGCGTAAGCTGCGTTTGGCACCGCCCTCACCTCGCCATCCATACGGCAAGCATGGTCTCAATGTTCCAGACATATCTGTCAATTGCGGAGACCGATGGCAATGGAACAGCAGACTCGGTGAAAGAAAACAAGTTGTTTGATCATGAAGTAGGCTGCAATTTAAATGAAAGAAGTGGAATAAACTAATAATAAACAGCAGACAAACAATCAAATCCTTCAGCACATCTGTCCATGTCCTGTGTTTTCATCTTGCTCTAGATTCACCTGCCGTTGCTTGCTTCTCCTGTTCAAACAAACGCGCTAACTGGGATAACATTGCACCACAACATTGCATAACACTGGGATTTAATAGGATGATAATTTTCACCACAAAACCGGCGTGCACTTTGTACTGACGTTTTCATACATTCAACGAAATAGGTAATCACTCTCTCTTTGCGCATTTCCTCATATGTTTGCGGGACACACGCAATCTCCCCATGACCCTGAGTGCATTATTCATGAATAGGAAGGCGCAACTTGCGGTCCCGTGTTTATACAGTATATGAGTTTCACTTTTCCACAATGATCTAATTTGTTGTGATGCGCCTGTATGTGTGCTATAACAAAGCATTTATACATTATTTATCTTTACATAGCTACAGTGCAGCACCTGCATGTCCTCCAGCCATGCACATAATCAGCTGTTTCTAATGAACAGATTTGTTCAGCTGGGCGGTAAAACCGTGCAGGCATGATCTGTACACAAGCAGCTGGTTGGCTTCATGCCGGCTTGGATGACACATGAGAAGAGTAGATACATGTGTTATTGTTGCAATTCTTTCAGAGGCATTTATAAGATCAAACTGGAAACCCAATTATTGGTCCTGTGCAATGGAGCGCTTTGATTGGACGATTGACCTGTCATTTGCCTTTCATCCCTAGCCACGCCCTAGTGCCTCTGCTGCGCACACACACACACACACACACACACACAGTGGAGCATGTGAAGATCAATAGCCTAATCCCCTAGTCGCCAAGTGCACTCCCCCTCCTGTTCAGCTCCTATTGTGTGTTCCATTAGGCTCTCCTCTCCTGACAACACTCTGTACTGCTGCATGCACGAGCACACACACACACACAGGGCTGTGTAGAAGTACAAGATTCTTTTTTCATCACGCACAGAGGAATGTAGAATAGCAGAATGCAGGGAGATATTTGGTGAAATTAACAAATAGTGTATAAGCTTACAATTAGCTTGCAATAGGCCATATGTGCTCTTGAGCAAGATGTCTACCTCCTGCTAATATTTAGCACTACTTTTACAAAGCAATGTTGAATGTTGCTTTGGATAAAAGCATCTGTTTAATGGTCTGATTGTACTAACATAACTGCACCCACAGGGCTTGAGATGCTATCCTGGACCAAACTGCAGTGCTCCTCAATGTATAAAGCCTCACACCCTGGGTACAAAGTGCCAATACCATGGCAGGCCTTCAGGGCCAGGTGAGGAAAGAACACACTCCTAGCACAGGGCTGTTGGATTATAGCTGGACCTCTCCCTTTCTTTGGCCATGACATCAAAACCTCTCCAGGTGAACAGCTGCACTCCAGGAAAGCCTGGCTACATCTCTGCCTATGTTCACATATATATTTAACTGACAGCCAGCCTCAGACGTCTGTGTGGGTTTGAAGTCATCTTGGATAAGGTCCAAACGTGTTCCTCAGCAGGCACAGCACATACCAGAAACATATAAATATGAATATATAGTTTACAGTAAGGGATTGAGGTCAGGGTCGTTTATAGGTGATGATGCTTTCACCTTTTAAAACTGTACAGTATACAGTAAAGTTCATATGTGTGCCTCATGCAACAAAACGTATATTTGAACGTTTTCTTCACAGTTCTATATAATTCTTTGTCAATCAATTATTAATTAGGCTCATGAATTTGCATTATTGACACTGACACTTATTTGAGCACATACACACATGTTTGTAACATTATTTTGGTACCAAATATAATCTGTAGACAGAAGCCACGGTCTGTAACAAAGTTGGCTGGATGTTCATGTTGTGCTGAAACTGTTATTAGTGATGATAATGTAGTGGTTAATGAACGACTCACTCCGAAAATTAACATTTCAATGAACAATCATGTTCTAGTCCTGTTCTAGTTCCGTTTTTTTGAGTTGTCTGAAGAAATAATTCAATTCATGTATTTGCTGTGCAGTGCCACCCTGCTTTATACATTAACACTCTGGAGATAGGAAAACCTATAGAAGTAGAATTACAACATTTAGAACATCTGACTAATCTTACATTTCCCTTTTAATTATCTAAATGGTCATGGTATAAAAATGCATTGAAACACACATATGGAATACATGATTAGATACATGATAAATATCTATACAAAACCGTAGACATAGCTTAAGCCTAGTCCTAAAGAATAAATGAAAGATTCAAAGATCTAGAAAGTTCTTACAGGACTATAAAAAATGTGGGAAAAACTGATCCTACACTTCATTACGGCAATCTATAGAATGTTCCTTCACCAGTCATGTATCATAAATTAAGTGTATTTTATGACTATTATTATAATAATAATAATTATTATTTGCATTAATATAGTAATAATGTTTATAATGAATCCAATGAAACATTATATACTGATTTAAATGGCTGAGCTGAGACAAGCTGCCATGCTTCTGCTCGTGTTGTGCTCCAGTGGTTGCTCCCACAACCCGACAGACAAAGAGACGCAGAGCAGCTTTGCACACAGACCTTGTGTGCTAATGAGCAGGTAGACACACAGCAGGGCTGCACATGCTAATGCTAATGATAATGCTAATGCAGAACACCTGAAGCCACCGCACATTCTTATTCACGTGTGATGAGACGACAGCCCAGATGGCAATCACTCAGAACACAGACCCCCTCTCCTTTCCTACATGCACACACACACGCACACACACACGCACACACACACACAGACACACACACAGACACATACACACAGACACATACACACAGACAACACACACACACACACAGACACATACACACACACACAGACAACACACACAGACACATACACACACACAGACAACACACACACACACACAGACAACAGACACACACACAGACAACACACACACACAGACACACACACAGACACACACACACACACAGACAACACACACACACACACACACACACACCAGTCTTGCTCTAAGCGTCCCTATGGGGAATACAGTCACAAGAGACGTAATGAAGGCAAGTGGATGTGAGTGACAACGTGCGTGCCGAGACTGTGTGTGTGTGGAGGGTCTCTCTCCCTCTATCGATCTCCCTGTGCTCTCTCTCTCTCTCTCTCTGTCTCTCTCCTTCTCCCCCCTGAGTTATCTCAGTTACCTCCAGTGAGACCAGGCGGGGGGGGCAGAGGCAAGGCTCCGTTAAAGTGAGCCCATAGATTGCTCTACACACACACACACACATACAGTATGTACAGTCTGTGATGTTAGCGGACACTTTAGTCAAATTAAAGGACCCGTTCTGTTCACCGTGGCGTAGCCAGCTGCCAGCCCAGGGTCCCTGACATTCAGTTGGGCTATTTTTAGTGTTCCCCACCCCCCTTCCCCTTTATGGGCTTCAGAACTCAGTTTTAAGCCTCACTGGCTCACTATGTAAACAAACACGCGGCTGAAATGTCATTGGGCACTGTAGCAATATTTAAGGCTTATTAATGCACATTTCTGTCATTTTCGTGGAGACGGGGGCCACATGTGATTTCAATCTGTAGCCCTAGCATGGCTGTACGCTGCAGACCATTATTGTAGGGGGCAACGGTAAATTATTAAACACTTAATAGTCTGTTAAGCACTTTGTGTTACATTCATTTGTATGAACAGTGCTATATAAATAAAACTGATTGATTGAATAGTCGATGAAGATAATAATTATTGTCTACATTGAATTATTATAACATAATGGTTAGCGAGATGCTACTAGCAACAGCACCTTCACAGCAACTGTGAGGCATATCTCTGTATTTCCATGGCGATATGACAAAGAAAAGGATATGAATATTTGGCCATTATCTTCACTGTGTGTTTAGAGATAGTGATGAAGATATTGCTTGTGTGTTTGCATGTTTGGACACATGCTGTTGTAAGTGTATTTCTGGGTTGATACTAATAGTAACATTTGTTTAAAATAATAACATTACAATTCATAAATTAAAACATTATCTGTCGTCATGGTTGTTGATAAAGGTGGTGAAAGTGAGACACTGGCAAACGTTTGATGCACCGTACAGCTTTCTTATGCCAGTATATAAGCCAAAATACACATTAATTTCCTAATACTGCAACAGTGATTTGCCTGCAACACAATTCAATGGACGGCATTTTCATATAATATTTTTGGAAGACCAGAACGTTCTATGCAATGAGGAGGTCCACGGATTTCACCACAATACGGCCAATTATTTATCTTTCTTCTTCTTCTTTGTTTTGTTTTGTCTTTTTACTTCTCTTCCTTATTAAAACAAATTTTTTCTATGTCTTCTTTTTTTACCTTTCAATTTTTTCTTCTTCTGCTTCTCCTTTTACTGCTCCACCTTCTTCTCCTCCTCCTTCTTCAGCGGCATACCGGGCAAGAAATGTGGTGCCATCATAGTGAGAGCAGAGGAGCTGAGTAACTGCAGGGTGAGTCCGGGAAAGACGGGCACCGCGCCGTTCAAGCGACACGGGCGTTGGTGTGGCAGCTCACCACAGGACAGTTGTCCTATAGTTTAGTGTGAGGCGGGCTAAATCACTCAATACATTTAAATATAAAGTGCTGAATAGCCATGCGACACCATGAAGAATACACAGGGACCATACAAGCAGACAGCATAATACAATTACAAGGAAACAAATATGAAACGCTGTAATTAAGTGATTAAAGGTAAGCTTTCTGTCTTTATGAACTGAACACACTCCTTTAATAATTAATAATGGTCCATTCTAAAGATAAGGGAGAGGGTAGGCAAATCCCCTGAAGCCAATAGATAGTCTGTTTAAAGAAGGAATGACAAAGACACCAGCATGGAGAGAGCGAAGAGAATGACCTGATACATATGTATAGTAATTAGTCCCTGCAAGGCCTTATACAGTCAGTTATATGCTAATACAGTATATATACTGATACATACTATTATGTACTGTATAGGTCGGCTTTAGCTTGCACCCGTGATCAGTGAAGAGAGGATAGCAACCAATGTGACAGCATATGGTTCAGTGTAGGGCAGGCGATCATGACAACTAGCTAGCGACTGTTCCAGACTTGTACTGAGGACAGAAGAATCAGAGCAGAAGGTCAGTGACTGAACAGCATACTAACTTGAAGTCAGTGCAGTATTTTGATCTTTTGTATAATTGGCTCGGTTTTCCAGATTCTGTGGACCATCTCCAGCCACCTCCGTCTTATTAGCTGTGTTCGCACGAAGAATGATATGTGGGCTTCATTCTTTAATGATGTTTTTCACCCCCGCTGTGTGTATAGGAATCAGTTATGCTTCAGTTTTGTGGCAACAAGCTGGACAAGAAGGACTTCTTTGGCAAATCAGACCCTTTCCTGGTCTTTTATCGCAGCAACGAAGATGGCTCGTAAGTTGGCTGTGATCAGAAAGACACGGGGGGGGTTGTGTTTTCTCTGTCCTGCAGATCTAATTTAACGTTCTCCTGCCTTGCGGGTTATTGGAGCAGCTACAGTATGTGACACTGCCAATGTCATACATGAAATAGAAGGAATCCGTTTTTGATCTGAGGAAAGATGAATGCTAGTATTTTATTCCCATCCCCTGTTGTTTCTTATGCTGGTGTTTGTTATGTTGACTTAGAGGTTGGTATGTTGATATTTGAAGTAAACATCAAAACAAATACAGTCTAAATTCCCCCCCGCCCTGCCCCTTCCTAGCGCACATACAGTATTGTCAGAGCAGCCAATGAGAGTTCAGATATAGAGTCACATGCTCAATTTCCATTTCTGATCAACAGAACTAGTATTACAAGGTCCTGGAAATCAAAAACAAATGTGGATTAAATTGAGTAAACTGTCATTATAGCTGCAATGTTCACAACCTCTCTGCTATGGATTTAACCATGTACAACTAGCCCGTTCATTGTTTTGCGTCTGGCTCCATCCTGCCAGTGTAATCCTGACAAGTAGCTGTATACATACACAACATATACTGTATGTGCATGTACTTGACTATGTACTGCCGGGGTGGAGAATCCTGGTCCATGGTCAAATAGTTTCAAGGGTGTTTACCTCAACTGCAGAAGCTAACAGACCTTTATTTGAGGCTGGCTTGTATTAGAGGCAGGTCTTTATTTGAGGCAGGCTTGTATTAGAGGCATGTATTTATTTGAGGCAGGCTTGTATTAGAAGCAGTTCTTTATTTGAGGCAGGCTTGTATTATAGGCAGGTCTTTGTTGGAAATGAATCCTACTGGGCCTCTGATTCAACTTAATCGGCCTTTTAGAAGCCTGATAACAACCCACTCATGAATCAGGTGTGTTGGAGCAGTGAGAAATTTAAAACATGCAGGATTGTGGCCCTCCAGGACCAGGGTTCCCCACACCTGATGTACGGTATGTGACGTGTTATGCACACGTATTGCCTCTGTGTCATGCACACGTATTGCCTCTGTGTCCGCCACAGATACACCATCTGCCACAAGACAGAGGTGGTGAAGAACACTCTGGACCCAGTGTGGCAGGCCTTCAAGATCCCTGTCAGGGCCCTGTGCAACGGAGACTATGACAGGTGCAGTGTGCTGCAGAGGTGGACATAGCCTGGTGGGGTCAGACCCATAATGCACTTGGGGGTCAGGGTCTGGCCTCCCTCTGTTAGCATGTGTTTACAGTTGTTGCCTCCTACTGGGTGTAGACCTAGGGTTGATTTTGAAACTATTGGAGCAGGCTTTAACTAATCAGCATTACAACAACTGTTTGTATTGCTTCATCTAGCTCGTTTGAAAGAAATGCTTGACTTTAACGACAACGCATTTAGCAACTCCCACTGGCTGCTGATTGGTCCACCAGTGTGAATTCTAAAGGTCGGGCGGAGCGAGGCTAATGTGGATCGGCCCTGTGAGTCAAGCACAGCGGCCAGAAGAAGTGTAAAAGCAAGTGTAGACGTGATTGCTGTCTCCTTCCTAATTAGCATAGCTTTATAGGACCAATTAGCCTAAGACTAGCCCAATGTAACCATATCTTTCCTACAAGCAGTATTTTTTTTAGATGTTATTAGAAACTTGAATCTAATAAGAAATGTAAACCGTCTGGTACATCCCAATTAGAATTGCGACTTGGAATCATCTAGCGACTAATTTAACATAATGTCGTGGTCGCTATTGTGCTTGCACCACGCAGTGGCATACTGTATGCTCGAGCTAGAACACCTTTTCAGGCAAATGTGGAGCTCTTTCACAGGAAAACAGCCCTCAAAGGTACAACCCTGTTCTCGTGGGTTAGTCAGTCTTCCTTGGCTCAGGGTGGACGTTATGCATGACAGTAAGCAGGACCGGTCCAATTACAGTAAAGGCAATGACCTTATGACATAAATCTATAAATATTCTTGTTATTGCTGACCATTTAATTTAAAAAATGTATATAATGCTTGAATACATTAAACCCTATAAACAAACTGGTTAAAATTATTTCATATCATTATTATATCATCACTGGTCATTATTCCTTGAAGGCTCTGAAACATTTTTGGGTGGCGCCAAAATTGTCTCAATGCAGGAATACCAAGTACAGACCCATAGCATTTGTACCTTTAGGGTAGCACCCCAGTGACAAGCGTTTATACCTTTAATTGCACCTTTTCATACCTTTTTTCCTGAGCGTGTTCAGACGAAGGTTTACAAATAGCGTGTTTCATGAAAACCCATCATCTTCTGTCCTCCACAGATGCATCAAGGTGGAGGTGTACGACTGGGATAGAGATGGAGGGTGAGGAGACCAGCTCTTCCTCTCATGTCGTTTTGATGTCCTTAACTCCTGGTGTTCCTGAGCTGCGTTCAGAACTGGCGAACATAGCAAACGTTTGCAAACATATTTATAGTTTTCCAGTTTGTTTTGTGTTCGCAGAAAACATTTTCAAACATATTTATAGTTTTCCAGTTTGTTTTGTGTTCGCTGCAAACGTTTGCGAACACACGTTGAAGCTGGGCGAAGAGTCGTGGTTTACCTAATATTTTAGCCATGTTTACACAAATCGTTCAATATCCAAGTTCAAAGCAAACATTTTCGCCACTGTTCGTCAATTCTGAACGCACCACTGGTCTTCCTGTTGTTGCTCGGTGTCAGGGCTCTACTGCGCTCCCCTCGCGAGCCTGTCCTGTTTCAATGCAAGTGTCTGGAACCCCTTAATGCAAAAGCGTTGGTTGCCCGTATAGAAACCAACCAAGCCAATCAGTATCTGCCTGACGGATCCCTACCCCCAGACGACATCAGCGTACATGTCGGTTTCCATGGCCCGCTAGCCAGATTTTAAACATACTGATTGGGTGATAAAAAGATAAAGGTTTGTCCGATTATATGTAAGGAAGTTTGATTGAAATGCATTAGCCTTTATGACAAACTCTTTTGAATTGAGGGGTTCCAGACAGATTCTTGCGGCATAATGAAATTGGAGCTCTCAAGATCAGGATGTTCTTCACACAAGATGACTACTGCACTTCTCTTTTTGCTGTGCTTCCCTAATGATTTGTTCTTGCCAATGTCCCCATGAAATTGCCTGCTTGTTGTTATTCCCCCTTGAGATGTGTTTGGAGGCTTACCTTGTTTGCAAAACAGTCAATTGCTTTCAAGACTCAAACACAACCGACTATCGCCTAATTTAAAAGCGTATACTCACTGATAGCAGTCAGTTGGAAGTTAGTGGTTAGTAATTAGTAATGACATAGTTACAGAGACGGAAACCATTTTTGGCTTGAAACCGTTATCTACTTTGGTTGACGTGATTTGCCGTGAGAGTGTGTTATGTATTTTGTTTACATGAAAAGCACGTTGTAAACCATCCAGTAGCATTTTCATGTGGATGGAGGTTTTTCTTTTACTGCTGCATGGAGGGGATTCTTTTTTGTTTTGTATTGTAACAAAGCAGGAAAACACCAATTTTTTATACATTAGATGTCATTGCTCTAACACACCTGATTTAAATGAATGGGCAATTAAAAACCTGATAATGTCCATTCATTTCAATCAGGTGTGATGAGACTTCGTAAACATGCAGGGAAGGGAGTCCCTAATCGAACCATCCTGGAGAATATGCTGAAAACAAGACATGTATAGATTCTGTATAAAATATGTTTTACGCTACATTAAGCAACAAGCACATTTATTATTATTAATAATAATAATAATAAATTACAAATGACATGTATACATATACATACAAGTGCCTTTTAAGAAACTCAAAGACACTGTACAACATAGTTCACATAATAAAACCAAAGCTAAATTAAAGCCAGGCTAAACCAAGTCCATATGAGGAGCCATGCATCAAAACGGATTGTAAAAGGGCAGGCACTTTCGCAAAATACTTGATTAGATGAACCATCTGGTCGTTTTCGATGTCAGCACACCTAAACCACGCCCGTAGCTATAAACACGACGCTGATT
>JAODVN010045892.1:0-10517 GCA_025434125.1 Chologaster cornuta
TAGGATTTCTGTTCTAACATTGTTTAGCCAATGTGAGCTGTTCGTATAACTTATGTTTAAAGTTAAACACAAAATTCTTTTTAAAGTGTCAATATTTGCACTGAATGCATTCCTATAGTAACTTGTAAATATGTATGCTATAAAGCAGTGTACTGTTAAAGTAACTAATTGTTACTTTAGAATCTCGGAAGCATTTTATTTTTTTAGTAACTGATTGGTCATTAAAATATTTATAGTTAATGATTAAGTGATCGCTAAATGGAATTTAGCCTATAGGTAAATGCTTAAAGGAATACGGTAGGCCATCAAGGAGGTGAGGATTTAAAGATGTTTAGGGGTTTCATTTGATACGTTTCTAAAAACAGTTAACCTTGTCTGATTGTTAGCCGTGTACTGTGATTATACATTTGTAAACGTGTGTGTGCTGTACGGTACATTTATGATAAAGCTATTCAGTAATGTTCGGGTGTCCTTGATGTGAGTTGTCACTTTTTCACTTGCTTTGTGCAAACCATTGTGTAGCGGTTAATACTTAATATATTAGGACCAGGCATTTCTGCGGTAGCTGTAAATAATTAGTGACGAATTCCAGTGATTCTCTTTGCGCTAGTAGTACCGATAACCTCTCATGGCATCAGGAACCAAATGCTCATCCCCATAGTGTCTCATGGTAGTGTTACTGTTTTGATGTTTATTTGGTGAGAAATTCTCCTTAAGTAGCTTTCTTGCGTCTTTTGTGAAATGAATTTAATTGACGAATGGCATGCAGGAGGTAATTTTGCCTTATGAATGTATTGAAGTTTATTAAATACTTTTAACTTTGAGATGTTTCATCTGTAGGAAAATGCTTCATGGTTAACTGATGAAACAACTATCTTAATCTTGAAAAATGTTGGGAATTTCTTGTTGCATTTAATGTGGTTTTAGATTTGATTGACTGATAGCTTTTGTAGATTGTGTTCAGTGTAGAAAATAACGTGTAAATATTACAAAATGTTTGACGGCACGTTTGCAGATTTATAACTGCTCTTGGGGCCTATAAAAAGACACATTTTATGAGAGCGCGTTGTCAAGGTAGCTCTTTCCTTGATTATGTGGCCAATGTCTTATCCACTTGAATTCGAGAAACACTTGCTTATTGGCGATAACCTCAACTAATGTTCTTGGAGTCATACAGTATTCCTCCTGTGAGCGGTAAGAGCAGATCCCTCCCAGACAAAAGCCTGATTGTCGCTGCTCAGCTCAGTGTGAAGACCGAATCTCCGTGTCTCTGTTCAGATGCAGAGCAAACGGACTTGTGTGTTGCCAGCTGGTTGTTTGCAGAATGGAGATCAGCCCAGGGCCATTCTGTAGCCACATGGAGGCCACTTGCCAAAAGTGATGAACCCTGTACAGGTTGTGCTTTGTTTCCACTTTTAAAGCCGGGGTGGTTTACCCGCATGGCAATACATCCTCTGTCTCTAACCAGAACAAGGTATTGCCATAATTGACCCATGCACAAGGTTTCCTGCTTGAAGTCAAGGTTTTGCACTCTGGCGCTCTGTAATCTGCACCATGCACAGCTAGGATTGAACTGCCTTCTGGAGGAGAAGACACTAGGCTTAAGTGTATTTCATGCCAAGGTTCTCTCTCAGAGGAAAAAGGACGAGCAAGAATTCAGCATGTTACAAATAAACTGTCTCATGTGAAATGGGATGCATCTCACAAATCATACTTTTTTGACATTATTAATCTTAAAGACCAACACTTTTGTAAGCCTTCTTGTACAGAAGAAAGATGTTTAAAACATGCAGTTCTTCTAACCTTTGTGGTCATAACAGTGCTGTGTTGCATTTTTATTTTGCTATTAGGAAGTTACAAATGTTCTCCCTTAATACATTTTCAGTGTCAAAATGCACCCATACATTTTGAATGGGTAAAACGCAGTATATCTATGCATGTGGCCTGTTGACGTGTCTGTTGCTGTTTACCAAGAGGCGGGAAGACATCACTTACTGAAACAAAGTTTCAGGTTCACTGCACCCATGTGGCTCAGCTTGACACGTATGACCTGCCCACCGTTTCATTCAGCTACACCCATCACACGCATCTTATATGTTCATGTGACAAAGATAATGCCTTAGCACTGGTTGGTGTGGGAAGAAACAACTGTGACTTATGATGACGAAGAATATGACGCATTAAATTGATGTCGCATAGTTTGAGATAATGTATATTTAATTGTGTATTATATGTAGAGTCAGCAATGCTGGTGAAAGGCAGTTGATATCTGATCTTGATCAAACCAAGAACAAATCTCCAGTCGATGCCATAGGGTGTTCCGTCAGAAGCTCCACCCACAGTGTGTGGTGTGCGTTTGTGTTCCCGATTAAAGAGCCATGTATGACACCCAATCTTTGTGTGTGTGCACACAGAGTGGTCATCTAGTGGGCCCTGAGGATGTATTTATTGAATTGGACAAACAGTCCATTAGCCTACAATCACTGTCTCCCTCTTCTGATGTGGAGACTGTAACACACAAACCTTTGACTGATCTAACGTGTGGTGTTAGACCTTATAGAAAATGAGCTCAAGCTAAAATCATGTGAAAACAGTTTTGGTATTAGAAATAGGATTGTGCTAATAAGGCCTATATCCTGTGTAGAACACTTGCCAGGGGCTTCATAAAAAGATAAACAAGTCCATCCCACTCTCACATATGACCCAGAGAAGACTTCTGGATTCTTCGCAATCCTGAAGACCACATGACGTGTTCAAAAGTGCCACCCATCTGTCACTTGAAAGAACTCTGTCCTTTGAGCACAATAGAAGAAAGGCTATAAACAAATGGTACACAAAAGATGTGGCTCCAATCTTGTCCTACAGGGCATGGATTGGACGGACATTGTTGTTTCTGTGGTCATCCCTGTTGTGAAGGACTCCAGCTTTCACAGAAGGGTCACCGGAGAGCTCTTTCGAGAATGATTGCATTTTCACATGGCCCAGCTTAACCCCACAAACTGTTCCTAATGCTGCCGTCTCCTTTGATAATATTTGGCAATATTAAGCCTTTTAACATGCTGTGTAAAATGCACACTGTTCTTGTTATTGGTTATATAAGATGAAAACCACACCCTGTACTGTTAAGTTTTAGGTTGTACGCAGTTTACGAAGAAGGACAATGGATTTTCTTTTCCTTTTATTGTAAATGAAACAAAAATATTGTTTCACAACAAAACTATTGTTACAATTACAGTCGAATATGGAATAATTTCTGCTGGTAAATGTAATATTTTAATAATTTGAACGTATTCAGAGAAGTTACTGGTCTGACAAATGTTTACACTGTTAAAATGTATTGACATTATATATATATCATATATATATATATATATACACACACAAAAGACACACACACACAAACTGTAGCATTTACACACACTAACATTTGACATCTGAGATTAAAAAAAGATGCAGATTGAAATTATCTATAAATCTGGTGAAGCATCTTTTCTCTTTGTTGAGGTTCATGTGCTTTATACATGGTCCCTATATATTTTCTGATTATATAGACTTTAATTGTTTCCTACATAAAAGATGGCCTGAGCTCACTGCAACTACAGTTGTTCGTTCAGTCGAGAGCATGGGAGGATTTTGCAGTAGTATAACCGTGACTCAGGACCCATTCAGGTTCAGATCTCATGGGTGAAAGTTGAGTGCCCTTATCTCTGTCTACTGAGCCTCCAGACTCTTGATATTGCCCGCAGGTTCTTGAGATAGGGGGACATTGAGCCTAACAATGTAAGGTATAGGGCCCGTTCTTTTCAAACGTTAGCACTGTGTTGCGGTCGAAACTGAGTTCGGTTTTCTTTTTATTATTGCCATCTGTAAATTGTTTTTCTTACATATGCGTAACAATCTCCAATGGGCTCCTAGAACTTTATTTTCTCTCTTCATTTGTCAAGATAAATAATAAAATATAGCAAATGGTCATTTAAAAATGAAAGGTGAATAATTAAATAATTAGTTTTTCTGAATTACAATGATTTGACACCATCATTTACAATCAGCTATTACTATTTCATGGTACCGGTAAGGGTTAAAACCTTTTTACACTTAAACTTTAGATATTAAACTTCTAATAGCTACCTATTTGGTGTGTATCTTCAAACAAAGTCCAAATGTGGGAGCATATGGTAGAATAAATATAAAATAAAAAAAATGTCTTATTCTTCTTTCAGATTTAACACAAACATCCAAAATAAATCTGGATTAATATATTTGAAATAATAAATAAATATTTATGTTCTTTCTGTGATGTTAAATGACATTTTAACACGTACCCTATACAGTGTGTGTCACTTGCCTGTTTATTGACTACAGGGCTAGATGGGAGACTTATGTGTTGATCCTGCCTGGTCAATAGCAGGAATGGAGAGCCTTGGTGTAAAGCGCTCGACTCTCAGATGTCCATGGTTCTACAACGCCTCCACACCGCTGCCTGTGCCCGTTCTCAGTGAACTGCCACGTACATCACTTTGAGTCTCCTCGGAACAGATGCCATGATGGCCACACTTTGAGTCTCTCTGGAATACAGGCCATGATATCAACCGTAGTAGAATACTGTAAATGTATTCAGTCAACATGTGAAATGGTTGACATGTTTTGGTCATGTAATAAGCCATGTTCTCAGAAGAAGTGGATATGATTTGGCGTGTAAACATGTCTACAAAACATCTCCAGCTCACATTAACCCAGGGATGTCTTGCAGGTTAGGCACATAGAGAGAGGTCAAGATCTGGACATTAGCTCACTGTTGCTTCTATTAGAGGTGGTGAGTCTCAACTTGGCTATACCTTCAAAGTACATCATTTATCGTCCGCTGAGTGTTTAGAAAGTAAATGGACAAATACTGGTTTTTGGTTTGTTAGATGTTTGATTTCTTATAATGCATTATATTAATCTATTGTGTGTTAGTGTGTGTGTGTGTGTGTGCGCGCGCGTGTGTGCTGTGTGTGTTAAATTATATAACAACTGACTTAGTCTGTGATTGTTTTTGCTGTCCACGATGAACAACATTTTGTGGATTTATAGAATGATGCAAATACAATTTTCTAAATTGCAGGAGTGTAGAAAACGAAAACGCTCATGAAAATAAATACCTGAAAACAATTAACAGATTTTTGTTTTTGTTTTAAACAAGTTTGTTTAAAACAAATAAATGCATGTATATATTAATACATGTATGTATCTTCTCAAAGGGAATAGGGGGGACGTTTCCTTTAGACCACTAAAGATATAAAAAAGAGATTTGTGTTTATCTTAACATTTTTTATTTATTCATATATTTTATGTTTACTATAATATAATATGCCGATAACAGTGAAAGCCATGTGATCTTCTATATGAAAATGTTTGTAAACTGTTAGTAGGCCTATACAGTTTAGGGGCTATACAGGCTAGTACGACATCTGTGTAAATAAAATAACCCATCTACTTTCAGAGAAAATGAAATATGTGAATGCTAAATCAACAGGTTTGCCGATGACAAACGTGTTCCTTCATCAATGGACACAGCGTTGCTAATATTCTCCTTGCAGTGGTATGCTAATCACGGCTGACATCACGGCGATCTCATGGAGATCAAAGCGCCGCAGGAGTACTTATGGGCTGCTCTGCATTCCGCCGCACTAGTCGCACGTCGCTCCCGCAAACACCGAGGCGCAACACGGCTCCATCCCAAACGATGCGTACCTGCTTGGAGTTACACATCACCGCATTGTGGATTTACGTATGCGTCCGAATGACTTTTGATTAAAACAAAAAGGATATTTTGACCGCTAAGACTGCTTTTATTTTCTTCAACTTTTCAAAGTCAACCATTCAAGGTGAGGTGCGGTTGTTTTATTCAAAGTGTCGGAATTTTTACGGTTGTTAACCCAACATAGAAAAACTAATTAAAAGTCGTGATTATAGAAAAGATATATCGCCGATGTGCGTGTAGTTTAATAAACGAGGTCTAGGTTGAAACTGTTGTATAATGCAGCATGCAGTATGCAGTATCTGGCTTTATCCTGTGTTTGGGCATCTGGACTAGCTAGTCTAATGCCAGTTTATTTATATACACCTATATAGGGTAAAGTCAAGCATGATAATAACGCCAAGAAGTTTTCCGAGCGCTGCTGAAGGAGGCGTGTTTTATCTAGTTCATCTCAATTAGGCTGCATGGGGTTCCTGCTAATCATTGGGAAATCACATGACTAATAGACTAGAATTGCCAATCACCCACCTACCGTAACGAAAAGCTTGTTGAAAGACACGGGCTGTCGAATGCTTAGCAAGTGTGAAACTATTTGCCTACAGCTTGACTTGTATAGTATAGTGAATATACCGCTGTGAGCACATAACAATAGGCCTATAATCTTCTACTAGGGCGTTTTACGCACACATTATAAGAGGTCTTCAAAGAGATCTCTTATCACCACAGGACTACCAAAAAGCCTTATCAGATAATGCGGGTCTCTTGCCCTTCTGTGTTAACGGTCGGGGCGCACTGTCCCTTGTAGTGACTGTTAGACAATCTCAAATTCTTTAGATTACTCTGACTGTTCTTTAACTGTTAAATAAAATTAAAAACTGACTCAAAAATGTGTGTGTATGTGTGCGTGTGTGTGTGTGTGATGGGGGGATTACAGCCCCTTGTATTAAAATAATATATTAGGCCTACATAATTTCTCAAATGTTACTTTATTTTTCTATGCTCAAAGGGATTTTAATAGAATTACTATAAAATAACTGAAAATGTATCAAATAACAACATGGAGTTCTCTCTTGAAGAAGTGGAATGTTTTGTTGAACCTTATTTTCTGTGTAGGCCTAACACATGAATGTTTTATATAAATAAACATTTACAATAAGAAATGTCTCACTGTCAGTTAAATATTATTAACTTTGGATATCTGATGTTTTTAGAGTGCCCTTCCTGCTATTAAATTATTGTTAACATTAAGTAAAACTACATTTTTTTGTTCAGCCTGAAAGCAGCAACAATAAGTTATTGATACTCAAATGGCAATTTTTACAATGATCTTTTCTTTGGCCCTGTTCACAACAGAGTGGAGACAGTGTCATGGCAGCAGATCTTTGAGTGCAACATCTAAACCAAGAAGATACTCGCTGGCCTGTATTTCTGTCCCTCCTGAACAAGGACCACGTTGAAATCATGAGGAAAGGCTCTGGTGTCCTGCCACTTGGTGTGCTCACGGTCCTGCTAGTCTCTCACGTTTGCTCCGGCATCAAGTGGCTGTAAGTATATAATGCCACATAAAGGGTAGTTCCCCCTAAACCTTATGAAATAATATATTTAATACACTAAACCACAATTTAATAGCATACGATATAGAATAGCAAACGTGAAAATAGCACCAAAAAAATATATTTAAAAGAATTGTAAAATAACCACTTTCTCAAGACGTGGACATTGCGATTTAATACATTTCTTTGTTTGCTTTGCTCATTTTGAAAAAAAAGTATAACACGACCTCCGACCATACCCCAAAAGTATCAAGCCCCCCAGCCCTAGGCTTGTCCTCACACGCCTTACATCCAATACAATAGCCCGTGCGATGAAGTAGCCATTGTTTTGTTTTCAGCATGTTATCAATCTATAAATATAACTGAATAGTGTACAACTGGGTGATGGGTAACAGCAAATGTGGAACCAACATTAATCCAACTAATTATGTTGGAGCTCTTTGCAGTTTAATTAAAGTTGTATCAATATACAGAGAAGACGCTGTAACAGGCGGGAAAAGACGGCGTGTTTTGGAGGGAAACGTAAGGCTTCATTGTTGAGACACTTACAGAGTGTAATCGAAGAGCGCGTCTCAGTGTCTCGTTGTATTATTCAGTGTCTTGTTGCATATAAATGAAATATAACATTATTGTGACCGCCATACTCTTACTTTGCAAATATAATCCTTAGAAATAGGTGAACAAAACTGCAGATTTAGTGAAAGGAGGATGCAAGTCTATTTCCCTCCTAAAGTTAACAATTAGTTGTTGATATTTATTTTAATCATAAAAAGTTGTGTCAAAAAATGATTAAGATGGTATAAAGTATAACGTTTAATTCACAATAGTTTCTTTCTCAATAGAACTTGGAATAAATCCTTGGTTTCTTCTATTGTGTTAACTCTATTAGCAATTTTTTAGAGCTCACACATATGATCTAAACTGATATGACCTGATGTGAGACGAATTGAGCTAGACAGAGGTTACCTTCAGGATCAGGTTAACCAGTACGTCCACAACAACTTATCATGAAGGCCTGTCGTATATAGAGCACCGACACTCATTCAAATGAGCTTTTCGGGGATGGCCTAGCATGTGTTAAATCCAAGCGAGGCCTCTCACAGACCGCGCTAATATGCGGGCGCTGCAATGCAAAACAGATGGGGCCATAAACACCTGTGAGTGCTGGGTTTCTACCAGCACAGGGGAGTCACAGCTTATCATTGGGCATGGCTGGCCCCTCCCCTCCCCCCGTCCCGGCGCTAAAACGAAACAGGCCGGGGCACAGCCGGCGCTACCCAGTTCTCACGAAGCATCAGCGGAGAGGGATTTCAGAATAAGCTTGAGATCGGGGGCCTAGAGATTGCTCCTCCCGTGGTGTCTCTGTTGCATTCACTAGGTTTCTGGCCTGCGAAGAGATGGTTCATGTCAAGCCAAGGGTATAGACGTTTTGATGCAAGGAAAATGCAAATGCTGGTGGAGCAACAGTATATGCAATTTCTTAGCTTGATGCTGATCAGACATTTTCTGTTTTGTTTTCCTTCCCTTGATGTACACATCATGGCCATATCTTGCGGGCCTCCTCTGTGCTTAAAGAGCAGCCTTGAGCCAAGAAAGTTCTGCTGTAATTTATTATTATTCCACAACCTCATATCCTTTGGGATCTCCGCTGTGATAAGAGGTTTCTCTCTGCTTTCATTCATGCCAACATTCTTTCCAACATCCAGTGTTATCTGTGCGTGCGTGCGCGCGTGCACGTGTTTACAAACGTCTGTGTGCGATGCGTGATGTTAGAAAAGTTGATGTACGGGAAATGATATGGCAAACATACAGTTTAATAAAACTCACAACATCTGACTTGCAGTGTCCCCTTAGCATTCCCATAGTATTCTTTTCCCCGACAGAGCAACGTTAATATCCAGTAATTCAAGCAATAAACACACACTGTGCAACTCCAACCAACCTTGGTTTTATTCTCTGTTTTACCCAGAGCACTGTCACATACGCCCGCCTCATTGCACATCAACCAGACCCAACACTGTAAAATGCTTCCCAGCCTGGTTTCCTCCCAAGCCCAGCTCTGCCGCACCAACCTGGAGCTCATGCAAACCATCATCCAGGCTGCCAGAGAGGTGAAGAAAACCTGTCAGAAGACCTTCGCTGACATGCGCTGGAACTGTTCTTCCATCGAGATCCCCATCGACGCGCCAAAATATCGACCAGACCTTGACAGAGGTACGGCCGGCTAGAACAATCCTTCTCAAATTACACAATTGTTATTGGGTTTCCACAAATAGTAAAAATACACTGAATCCTTTCTATGCATTTGTGCACAGAGGGGAAACGTATGGTTGTATAATTTAGCTGCTGTAACTCAGAAAACGCTAAGTGTTTTCAGAGGGTTGTTTAACTCTTGGTGGCCACGAAGTTCATGGAATTAGGACAAATATTCCAATCTAGGGTCGTTAGTCTTTTCGCTGCGTGCATCTGGTTTTAGTTGAGATTTTTCAGTTTCAGCCTAACAATCCATATTCTTCTAACGGTGTCTCACACGCCACAGTGGATTCTGTTAAAAAGTTGCACAATGAGTTATAGGACAGCGGCATCTTTGCAGATCCCATTTCAAGAATCTTTTCTGTTTTTAATCCACCATCTTGCCTCGTCCTTCTCTTCTTGTGTGGCCAACCAATTTACTCCCTGCATTTGAAACAGATGATGAAACAGATATTTGAGACCCCCAATCCCACCTCACCCCACCCCCTAGATCATGCTTCCCCATGCCGTACAATTCTACTAATAATTGGCTTATTACTTCCAAATTCCCCACTATTATCTGACTGCCTATCAGTCTGTGGTCCAGTCCTGGACTGCAATATATCTATTTTTAATCCCAGAGGGTAACTTGGAAATGCCATACTGAAGGAGATGGTTCTTTTCTATCAAGGGAAGGCTTTGATCCACAGTCGGCCTTTGGTCACGCATGATTCTTCCTTCACCTCCATTTCCTCTTCAGCCTTAACATGTGTGCTCTCCATGTACAGGCGTCACCACCAATTACATCAATCGTATGTCTTTATGGTACAGCCAGAACTGCAGTGGACAGTCTAGTCTGGGTTTGAACTCTAAATTTTGTCTTGTTAGTTTTTGTTTGAGAACTGAGACAGGACCTCAGGAAACGTAGGGGTTTGGTCATATGAGAGAGAGAGAGAGAGAGAGAGAGAGAGAGAGAGAGAGAGAGAGAGAGA
>JAODVN010046106.1:0-10514 GCA_025434125.1 Chologaster cornuta
TATTTAAAATATTGGTCACTTATGTAATAAATTAATGTTGTTGTTTGTTTCTTGAAAAGCAATGGAACCAAATGGTAGTTGAACAAAAAAGGATAAACCTGGTTAATTTAACACAGAAGCCAAAGGCAGTATTTAATCCTTAACATCGGTCAAGGGCTTTTATCAAGCTCAACATCCCTTTAATTATGGGAGAGAAGAGTTTTTCTTACAGAGAGGTTAACCTACCAAGAGGCTTGCTGTCCCCAAGGGTCCAGGCGGGCCAATATCTCCCTTTGGGCCGTGTGGTCCCATTGGCCCAACTATTCCTGGGTCGCCTGTACGTCCCCTTTCTCCCTGGACACCCCGAACTCCAGGAATTCCTGGGTCACCCTGCAACAATGGAGGGCAGATTAAACAAGCTCTGGGTTGTTACTCGCCGGGTTTAAAGCTCCTACATGCTATGTTTGATTACTGTGCTTTTAGTGTAACTAACTCACAAACACAAACGGTCGTTGGTCTGAAACCTCACATCCGGATTTATGGATGGGTAATGTTGAATGTTTATATGTCATCGCTGATATCAGCAATTCCAGTGTAAGACCACCTGCCTTCAGCAGAGAAGAGGTCTTTTTTAAACTAGTTATCTCAAACACCTGCCATGCCCTTTAAAGCTGATTAGACCACATCTGGGGGAGGTGCAGCTATGCTGCAAATTAACTGATGTCAGCACACTGCCTATACAACAACAGACAAAGCATGAAGAAGATGTTGGCTGCCCCATGCTAACAGGTGCAACATTGCAAACATGGAACGGTCAGACGAATGGGGCAGGGTCTAACTTTGGGCTTACTGCAGCCTATGGGACCAACTGCAATACATTAATGAATTAATAATATGTTCTTGGTCCTTAGGTGTTATATATGTTCTTTATAACAATGTCAATAAAGCCAGTTTGGATGATTGTTTGTAATAATTATGCGACATAGTCCAACACTCGTGCCTGAGCAGCCCGTGCATTTCTGTTGCATCCATCCATCTAAATTTTTGTGTAAATGCTAAATATTAAACAAAACATGACTACAAATATAACAGTACAGTCCAAAACAAAACAAAAGCAAAAACATCCTGTTATTTTATGTTGTACTACGACGCACATGCACAAGGCTTGAGGTCGGGAACTCCAGAACTTTAGGTTGCAACGTAATCTTCCGTTGCGCATGTGTCAAAAGAGCCCCATTTGCCAATATGGCGACACCCTTAATTAGAATATCGCTCTTTACTGCGACAATGAGCAAATGCTTGGTAAGATCGAGCCGCCATATTCTTCACTGTGACTATCTAATATCTACGTTTATGGGTCAGACAGACAGGGAGAGTCAGGGAATAAATCAAGTCTGCTCACGCACCCCTGACTGAGGAGCACTCTAATCAGCTAAATTAACTCTTAACACCTGACAGGGTTGCCATGGGCTTTCCGTCCTGTTAAGATTTACGTTAAAGCCTTCACAGTACGATGCGGCAATGACATGACAACTTTCAGACTTTATGTTCGCACGCGTGCAGTTTCATTAAACACAGCGTTTGCCATGGTGACCACTCACTCACTCACCTCTCTGGAGGGACTGACGCCAAATAAAGATGGGCGCCTTATGTTCTCTGTCGTCTTTTAACGCGGACTTGGAATAGATTACTGTGGAAGTGTGACTGAGCTCTTGAATTGTGTCTCGCGAATGCAATAATTGGTAAACAGAAAAAAAAGAAAGAGTTGTGAATACCTTAGCCTATTGTGTGGTGGTGGGGGGGTGGATTAGTAACATTTTTAAAGGAATTTGGCACACTGCCTTTCATCAACACCTTTTGTGCATTTCGTTTTTTAATAACTCAGCTTCCTGTTGGGGAATAAAAGGATGCCTCTACTCACACGTTCTCCTTTTGAACCTCTGTCTCCTGGTCTACCTGTTGCTCCCTAGGGGGAGGGGAGGGAGAAGGTAAACATTAAAGAAATGCTGAGACTTAATGTACTATTGTTCGATGCTCCTTGACTGTAAATGACTGGTGTAATCTCCTCGTGAGCAGAACGATATACTAAATGATGTGAATCTACTGTATGGTCAACGGTGAATGTTCTGCCCACTTTGTATTCAAATGCTGCACTGAATTTACTGCCATACTGTATGGTTAAGCACAGTGTCCATTAGCATACACAAATTGTCCAGTATCTAAGGCCCATTCTGTAGATATTGTGTGGCCCACATTAAAACACGTAATATACATTTTTGAGTGCATTCAACCCATCCCAGGTAGATGTCATGAATCACGTTTTCACCTTCTGCAAAGTCACAGCTCCTTTGCACTGTTCCCCATGCGCCCATGCCCATACAGCCGGCAGGTATGACTGTACAACACAGAGGCTGCATTCTGCGTCTTCTAATCCCTCCCTGTACCACTACCTCTGAGAGCCTCCCTGCATCCATTTCCCTGCATGAGTTATGCAAAAGACATCGAACGTGGCGCCGTCTTAGAAAGTGGGCCTCTCTCTTCCGATGCTGTTCTCGGCCGCTTGCCTTAATCTGCAGCGCTCTGTGTTCCCCGATGCCTGATGGGAGGCTATCATCTTCGCTGTTCGTCCCTGGGCACTGCGCTGACGCTCAACGGCGGTGTTGAATGGAGGCAATAAGAGAGAGAGAGAGAGAGTGTCTGCCTGCTAGATGGCACTGTTGAGCTGTGAGATTGGACTGAAAGGTTGTGGTGTGGAAAGCCACTGAATATGTGTGATGGATTTTGATAGAAAACATAAATAATAAGTGGAACAATATGCATGTTGGATATTGTGTTAAAAAAAATTGTATGTAGACCTTGTCGTTTCAAGATAAAATGTTTCTTTTGATTTTAGTCAGTTTTATGAAGACACCTATTGAGTTGAGAAATATATTTAGTTATATTGTTTAATTTAAAAGGCCACTGCCCTCTATTACAAATTTTTTACCGTTGCCTGAAAGCATTAACAGTATAATTAAGATGAAAAGAGTAAAAGTCAATAAAGCCTTAAATCTGCAGGATTCCATTTAGTTATTACCGTTAAAATGCTCAAATATGCAAATATGTTTAATGCACTCTGAGGATGTGTTTGGTTTGGAGAGGAAGGTGTGGTGGGATCTGCTGTGCCATCTCTCTCTCTCTCACTGTGTCTGACGTGCAAAGGGATTTGAAGGGAAGTGCTCAGACCACTCACCTCGTATCCAGGAAGCCCATCTTTCCCTGGCCTGCCCTGCTCCGGCAGCAAACGGCAACGGAAAACACACAAAAATACTTTTAATTTGTATTAGCCTCCACCTCCGATTGGATCAGCGCTGATGCAGTCCTAGTAATCTCCACAGCTAATGAGATATCTCAACCGTGGGATAATGATCCCGATTGCTGCACGAACACTGTTCCATTCTGTGCTTACAGGGGAAATTACAGCGCCATCTTTTCTGATGGTAATTACATACAGTAATGTTATCATCTACAGAACAAGGGATGGCTGACATGGATGTTTTCTTTATCTTTTCCTTTGTCCGCCAAGCGTGCTAGCACTATCCACTGTGAATAGCAGCAGGCCAGGTAAACAGTGGGAGCTGTAGGGTCCTTACGGGAGCACCTTGGGGTCCCTCTGGTCCTGGGAACCCTGTCTCTCCGAGCGGGCCTCTCTCTCCCTGTCAAGGAACAGTGAGAGGCATTGTGTCACTCACCGCTGACATGGAAGTGACGTGCGGATTGACAAGCTGAAAGGGAGTTAAAGGCTCACCGGTTCCCCTGGGGTTCCTGGATCTCCACGGGCGCCGGGCTTTCCCTGTCAATCACACGCACGTACACACGCACGCATGCCCGCAAATGCACACACACACACAGAGGAAGAGAACTGCCTGTCTTTGTGGTGTCATATCTCTTGCACCTCCATCACATTTTCATCTCCAACATAGCACGCTGTTCTCCATGGCAACGTGGTAGACGAACTCAGTGGAAAATGTTTCATTTAGAAAAGCGTTTCTCCTTTATGGCATACTGTGCTTGGTTGCCTCAAGTTAGCTGCTTCGAGTGGACTCAAGGTCAAGGCAAGGTCAATGAAGGTCTTTCAGCTCAATTAAAGGATAACTGATTAAACCAAAGTAAGTTGAAGTAATTGAAGGGAGTCGTGACTTACCGAAGGACCTGGTATCCCCGGAGAGCCAGGCAAACCAATATCGCCCTGAAAGGAAAGCTCCACGTTAAGCACACTTAAGAAATATAAGAAATCACCTTAATGAGTAATAAGCAAGCAGAAAGTGATGGTCCATTACTACCACACTTAAACGTACACTTACACTGTAAGATAGAGACAACTGAAGAGCTACAGTGTGGTGATATACTGTAGTGATAAATAGAGGTGGGTATATGAAGAACCATTTCAGCTCGCTGACACTTATTATAATTTTGGAAAATCAAGTTAAATATTCCCCGGAAAGCGAACTGACTGCAGACTTTGCCAAGCACACACACGCACACACACACACACACACGCACATGCACGCACACGCACGCACACAGCCAATAAATGTCTGTCAGTGCCAAGTGTTCAGTTCCGGCTTAAACGCGGTTTAAATTGCATCGTGTCCTCGTCAGTTTGGTTCATGCGGTTCCCAATAAACCTGATGAAAGACAGGGAAGGTCACAGCAGGCTCCTGCTGCTCCATGTACAGTAATGTGAGTGTGCCATGAAATACATTTCCTCACACCCCTGGTCTGGCTTTGGTCAAGCCTTTTGAGAGTGTTCTCCGGGCCCAGAGCAGTTCTCCCGCTTACCTTGGCACCTGGCAGGCCTTCAACCCCTGGTAGTCCCATGGGCCCCGGTTCCCCCTGCAACAGATGACACACCATTTAGTCTGACAGCAAGAAAAAGCCACCACCGAGATTAAATAGCTTTCCAGCCCCTCCATTCTGTTGCCAAAAAAAATTAAACAAAAAACCAGCGATACTATTTTCATCGCATGCTACTTGGATCTGTGAAGACGATTACAGGCAAAAGGTATTAATCTAACTTTGTCAACAGTAATTTAGCGTGAGCTGTGTGGATCAAAGCTACAATAAACAAGCAAATATATTTGTTGTCAGAGTCGGGATTCTTTCACACACCTTTAGGTGTGTTACCCCTTGATATACTATGTTAGATATTGATTTAAGATACTCGCGTGTCCATGTGGATGTAAACCCCATACTTCAATCTCAGCTTGCCAAAGCGTGGGCTACCGTGACAGATGCTATCGCTTCCCATAGGTATTAAAATAAATAGAAACGGAGAGTTCCGTTTAAGACATACGATTGCACTGTCTCTCGGCTCTAAAAATAGAGCCTCCGCGTTCTCCGCATTGGTAGAAGTGACAGCATATATCTCCTGTGTCTTTCTAGGAGAGCCGCTATTAGCGGCACAGAAGAGGGCAACGTGTGCCGACATAGACGGATTGTGCCGGTAATTGTCATACGTATAGATTGCCATGAGTAAGCCAGCGAGGGTGACAAGGAAGGGTTGGGTCTAGCGAGAGGATCAGCTGTGAGGCGGATCGGGGCAATTTTGCCGCTGCCACATTCATGCAATTTATTAAAATGTCAAATTAACATCCCGGTGAAAAATCGCTCAGCAACAAAACAATAAAAAAAAAGGGAAAATGCAATTGGCCCCGTGAGAATAAAGAATTCAAGTTGGTGCCCGCGGCTTAGCCTCTGCCTGTGTGGATTTGTTTTTGTGTGTATGGGGGCGGGTTGGGGGGGCGTAGAATGCGCAGGACTGGTCATAGGTTCCCAGTGGTAAGAAAATATGGCACCGCAATTTCTTACTGGCAGGAGATGTGATCATTTTGTGCGTGTGTGTGCATTGTTGCCTGTGTTGAGGTCTATTGAGTGCGGTTAAGCGCTTCGTCTTGAGGCTGTATTGACTTAAAGTGCGTAGTAGGGAAGGGTTGTTTCTTTAGTTAACATAAATAAAGTAAATAAATACAGCGATGTATCCTTCCATATAACAAATCAATTTTGGAATAAAATATGCTACTCACTGCAGTGCCTTCATCTCCTTTGGGACCCTTGAGAAGAAATGTGAAAATTCGATTAGTACAATTGTTAACACAATTACTCCTGTGTCAGGAGCTACAGAAACACAAAAATCACATGATGTTAAACTGTTAGCCTAATAAATTCTGATAAAAATCACAATGTGGAGGAATGCTGCTACCAGAGGAAAATAACTGTTTAAAGACAGTGGTGAAAACAATCATTTTTAAATCCCCAATATAATAACATAAATGCTTACTAATACATTAAAGGTAGAGTGCAGTTCCTTTACAGCTCTACCAAAACCCAAAGGTTCCGCAGCAGCTCACAGTTTACATATTGGAGCGCAGCAGTAAGTGAGGTGTCCAGAATAATGCGAGTCATTGAGTTCATCGTGGTGTGGGTGATGCTTTCAGAGTTAAACACTGCTAGTGACACTGCTTTTAAAACACAGGTTTCAAGACATAAATTGTGGAGTCCACCTTCAAAATGCCCAATATACACTACAGTTTCAATTTGCAGTGTTCTTGATCGATGCTTGACGCTCCAACTATAATTCATACTTACGCGGCGCTATAAAACTATTACCTATTACAGATAAGCCATAAAGAAAGACATTTGTTTACAATTTTAAATTAACAAGCCAAGCCAATACTGTCATCAGACAGTATTGATGCTTTACAAACTGACGCCATGCATAATTCATACATGCGTCCGCAATCTCTGCATCTTTCATCATTTTGAAATCTAGGCATTATTAATAAACAGGGACAATGCCACTCTTAACACTGACAGAGACGGTCTCTCCCTGATTGGTCCAGTGGTGCCATGGCTTGTCTGTGATGGATGTGCTACACAGAGAGAAAGCCACCTCAGGATTTAGCCGGAGTCCACACATGCATTGTGCATTGGGGAGATTGGCCTGTCTATATTTCTGACACCACCTTATCGCTGGCGGGGGAGGTCGGTTCCCTGCGAGGCAGAGAGTGAATGTCTCCCGAGATTGGGCCAGATTACAAGCAGGTCCGATAGGGAATAGCAGGGGGAGGCAATAAGCAAACCGGGTCACTTTGACTGGGCAGCGTGCCACCGAGCCGAGGCCCTGGGTCTGCTGTGCATGTCAATGACTACTCACACGCACCTGTTTGAGAGGCAGGAAGCCCCTTAACCCCCATCAGCCCTCAAATAAATGATTGAATGTGATACAGAAGACTCAGGCGGCAAGATAACAATGCGGGAGTGGTCGGGATGCCTGTTGTCGCACTAATTTGGTCTGTGTGCCTGCTTGCCTGTTACTCCCCCCGCGCTGTGTAAAGGATTTGCTTCAGGCATAACAATGATTATTCTTACCGGGGCACCGGGGGCTCCAGGAGGTCCTAGAATTGCTCCGCCACTCTGAAAAGAAAACACCGTGACTTTTAATATGACCGAACAAGTTCACAATGCAAAACGATAAGGCGTTTAAATTCCATTACAATTCTTTTTTTCCTGCCAGAAGCAGTGCGAGTCATGTCAAAGTCATTTTTGCTAAGCTATGTGCACAGGCCCTCTTCCTTGCGATGTGATTAAACGGTAGTGTCTATATGCAGGCGCTCTTAGTACGCGCTGCGCTGAAAAGACGTCACCTTGCTGATGCTATTTTAAAAAATGGACTTTACCTGGAGCTTGTAGAGACTGCTCATCCCATTGCCCTCCACATAGGGGACGCCCTGAAACACAACGAGGACGGTTAGGCGCGCGCTTCTCTGCCCCTCCCCTCGCAGAGAGCGCTGCCCTCTACGCACAAGAAGACTCGTGGAACGCTTTAGGTCTGGACACACTGCGGCTGTAGCTAAGCCCTTTAAATGCTACAAGGGACGGATCGATAGCTCACCCTACCCTCGGATTACTGGCATGCACGCGCACACACACACGCATATGCACACACATACAAACTTGAACACATGCATATACAGTACACACACACGCGCACACACACACACACACACACGCACACACACATACAGATAGAGTGAAGAAAGGGGCTGACAAACTGTTGTACTCATTTTGGCCTGACAGTTCTTACAATTCAAACACTGTGCAATCTTAGATATTATTAAATAGATTGGGCTGTGGAAGATAGTTGTTGCCCCCCCCCCCCCAACATTCGCTGATAAATTGAAACTATTGTGAGCGGAGAGAAAGAGTCACGGTTCTCATTGAGAAGCAAGTGGATGTCTGTGCCCTCTTCAGGCCACTGAGCCATCCAACCTCCTCCTTCCCTGTAGTTTATTGCACCTGTGTGTGTGTGTTTGGGTAAAAGGGGGGGGTGTGCATAGCAGGTTCAAGGGGATGCCTGATGAATTATAGATGTGCTGTTGGAAGTGCTTACTCACTGACACTCGGGAAAGGAGGAGGAACAGTCCATCAGTGAATCATCATGTTTACACTAGTTTAGCAGTTGTGTGTGATCTCTGGGTACACCCAGTGTTATAAGGCCGAGGGAAATTAATTACATCAATGCTCATTTCAGTTGATGGATGCAGGCTTAACCTTTTCCAGACCAGGGTAAATCAAGGGCCAAGTGCTAGGAAGAAAATTACACTGTGTAATGATGTAATGATGCAAATGATGCAACCCCTGTGAAGGAGTCACAAAATCATTTCACTATTTTACATTTTAGAACACTTTTCATATTGCACTCTGTACAGCTCCCTGTAGCGCCACCAATGGGCATGAATGTGCTTATCATCAATGCTGTATCTAAGGTGCAAATTGTATTTCCATAGTCCCTAGTCTCTGTGTTATTATAATCGTCTCGGTTAATATACATCTAAGCTATGAACCACTAGCTGTTGGGCCAGTAATACAAAAACCCTAAAATGTCGTGGATGAGATGTAATGTGCTGTGACTGGTACCAGTTAACAAACTTCCTTTAGCAGGCTAGGTTGATCTAAGGCTCCCTCTCTAGGGCCCAGCCCCATGGGGAGCACCTGCTGCTGGCTGATGCATTGTGGGTCATTATTACCCGTTGATTGCCCCAGGGGAAAACAGGAGAACTTACGGGAGGGCCTGGAAGTCCAGGTCTGCCTGGGGGGCCTTCACTTCCCTGCAAACCACAAAGCATTCAAGACCAGAAGCACAACGCATAGCTCTCTATTCCCCAATTTGCACTCTTTTCCTTTGTATTTCGCCACTCAAAATACACCATTAAACATGATAAGACACCATGAGGCTAAATGTGGGAGTGTGAAGCTGGTTCTGTAATGCTTTATCTTCCCAATTAAAGCCATGTGTAGGCAATAGACAATGGACTTTTGTTTTCTCTTTAACCTAGCCGAGGTCATTCCATAGCTAAAACGGCTGCTATTGATCAGAGCAGAAGACAACAATGCTTACTCTTTCGCCTTTAGGTCCAAGTTGACCCATCGGACCAGGTCGTCCCATAATTCCCTGCAAAGAGAAGAGTGTCCACAGCATTGAAATCCCATGTGGTTCTGCATTAACACTGAGGATTTTTTTATTGGTTCTAAGCCTTAACAAAGAAGACACTAAACATGCAATGTTTAAAGGATCAAGACAATGTAAAGATGTGTGTAATTCAGGATAGATTATACCATACATCATAATATCAGGCACATATCTACCTATTAAGTTGGAGTTGGAGTGAATGTGTGGCAACCACGGCTAAACATAAAGTACAGTAATGAAATCCCATTCATGTGTGTTGAAAGATCCAACACACACAAATGGGATTTGATCAGTTTCCAAAGAAGCAATTTGACCAGACCCCCAAAACACAGCGTTTAGATATTTTCACCGCCTGCCGACTATCTAGATACAATATATTAGATTTTATACCGGAACACCAGATGGATGAATAATGAATTGCATTAGTACTTTAAACTGTATTATACATATATAATAAAGTTCCAAGCACTTATAGCACAAGTACATATTCTAGCTAAGGGGCTAAAAACAGACCAAATCGCCCATGTAGCTGCTTGATGCTGCCTTCTCACAAAGCTAGCTTTGCAAGACCCGCCCACTCCTGCGCATGCATCACAGCAGCAATAGTCTTGAACCCCTACTCGGCACCACAAACAAACACTGTAGATATAGTGAGGAGGCTGCTGCTTACAGGGGCACCCGTGCGTCCTGTTACACCCGGTAGACCTGGAACTCCAATAGACCCCTGGAACAAACAATGGGAGTTCAAGGTACTGTTTCATTCCTTGCTAATACGCCATGTGCAACGTCTCAATAGCAAAAGCGTGAAAAGAAATCTGCCAACAGGGGCAGATGTAGATACAGTAGTAGTAAATATAGTCATGTTAACTACTACTGTATCTACATCTGCCAACAGGGGCAGATGTAGATACAGTAGTAGTAAATATAGTCATGTTATCTACTACTGTATCAACATCTGCCAACAGGGGTAGATGTAGATACAGTAGTAGTAAATATAGTCATGTTAACTACTACTGTATCTACA
>JAODVN010046215.1:0-17301 GCA_025434125.1 Chologaster cornuta
CATTTAAATCACAAGACAATATAGACATGATGTTTGAAATATCTATTTCTATCTATTTGCAAAAATATAACAGAATATTTCCAAATATTTGTAGGAAATGATACTGATTATCGGTGTGCACATGGAGTATTCACTTGAAACAGCTAAAACCTTGTTAGCTCCACTAAACATCATTGCAGTGTAAAGTGCAGCTTCAATGCAAATGTGCAACTGCTGTGTCAAAGTTGCTTTGTGGGAAAGAGCGGCCATAAAACTGGCAACTGGTTCCAGGCCACAAACAACATTTCACAAAGATATTACTGATGTAAAAAAATAAAGATGAAATGAAATAAAAATCTTGCATAGACATTCCTAAAGTTGAGGACATGCCTACTGTATACTGAAGGATGTCTTCTCCCAAAGTTTGCCACTGCAGTAACTCTGTCTCTAGACTGTGACTGGGAATAATAAAGCATGTTCTTGCTGTCAAAGGAAGGGGTGGGGGGATGGTGCTGTGTGCCCGGGTGGGGGCAGCAGTTGTACCCCAAATTGCTTCCCAAGTGTGTTGCCAAGCTACAGCTGGAATGTCAGCCTCACTGTGCCTCTAAAAAGTCCCCTTTGCTAGGATTTTAAGTTTGTGTATTTATTAGTTTCAGGCTCTCCAATAAAACCAGTTTTTCATGTATAGGCTTTTAATCCATACAGCATGCACATCTTTTTAAGAAGGTATACCTTCACCAATAAATCCCATTATTATTATTACTACTACAACAACAACAACTTCACCACCATCATCATAATTATCCTCATATTTTGTTTTAGAAACATCACCAATTCAAACAACCAATAGTATTAGATATATGACATATTAAGAGAATATTTGTGTTAATGCTGCACTTGCTGTTACTAATTAAGTGTCAGAAGCCTACCTTCGCTGGGCTCGTCATCTTTGTCAGTCCTTTCCGAATGCAATGATCCTCCATCGTCAGCCTCATCCTCGTCATCTGACACCTTACCAACTGCACGGTTTAATTGAAAATGTAAGGGTATTAAATACATACAAAAATTAAATATCAAACACACGATTAATACTTACTTTTGTCTTTGAAATCATGTGGGTAACTGTTTCGAAAACAAAAAAAGACATTATATTGCACACTAAGTGCAGGTTTTCGTAAAAACGTGTTCTTATAACATACAAAAAATGTGTGTGCACATACCCCAACTTAACATCTTTAATTCGTTTTATTAAGGCTTCTCTCTTCTCTTTTGCCTTCTTGCTCAAAATTTCTCCTTTCAGCCCATCAGATAGGAATGTTTCAAGATCTTGTAAAAGGGGAAAAAAGGCTTTACATATTGTAGGCTTTCGTCTTAATGATATATTAACCTAATACTGGTTGAAAGAAAAAACAGTAGCCTAATTTCTGCTAAGTCTGTTTGTTCCTCGGTTCTTTTCCTGTAAAGTATTACTATATGGATAACGCTACAGAATAGTTAAGGACAAGATACCCTTACAAAGTAGACGTTAAACGATAGGCTACCTGACATAAGCGTCGTTAACTCCTCTGGAATGGCACGCATTGTTAACGATTTAAACAGACACAATTCCCAGTCAACGGTGCAACAAAGCGAATATACTAGGCTACACGGAAGCAATAGTGATTGTTAAACACACTATAGCCTACGGAAGTTGCACAAGCATTTAGGCTACTAAAAATGAGCCAGTCCATCCACACAAATATAATCAAAATTGATCAATGTGTCCACCTGTCGGTGGTTCATGTTAATGCTGCTAAGGTTGATTTCATATATTTTGTTTCTGAAATTGATTACAGGCTACTTACTTCATTAAAGTTGACCAAACAATGTGGCTTTTACAGAAGAAACAACAGAAGAAACAAACAGGATAAAGAAAGGCATTTTGTCTTAGGAAAATATGGCAATAGTCCAGTTTCATGTGCAGTCAGATGTGTGAGCTTCCAGGGCTCAAAGGGTTGCCTGCAACTGCATTCATACGGTTTTATTTGTTTATTGTTCTGCCAATTAATAAGCCAACTATTTATTTTTAATTGAAGCAATCTGTACACATTTTGTACTTTACAGCAGCAAAGAATAAATAAGTTACATTTTATAGAAAATGATTAGGCTGCTTTGGAACAATCTGATGGGTTGTTCAGTGTGCTGTCCATTCAATCATCTTCTGACAAACAGTGGCCTATCATCACCGAATGCAGGTTGAGAGAGTGGGCCTTTGAACTGTGTAGCCCATTGTTACCTATGTGAGACAGACATTTCACTGCATGTCTTGAGCCGTTGTGTGTGTGTGAAGGATTTCTTCCCTCGCAGATGGTGGTGGTGGGAAGGGGGGCAGAATATGTCATTGCATGGGTGGGCGGTGAGCTCCAAGCTATAGTTTATGAAGAAAAGTTTCACTTTGATGAGTGTGTCATCCCACGTAAAATAGCATGACCGCCTATTTAAGGATCCATATAGATCGTTGAGCTTTCATGGTCTCAAAAAAAAGCAAAGAAAACTATGCATTTGACACAAGAGCAAAGGTATTCTGTTTATTATTTCGGCATATTTTTCTCATCTGAGTAACCAAAGAAGTTTGTGCGAGGTAATATTACCCCCCACCCGCCAGCCCCATTGACCAGCACTTCCAATATGCTTGCAGAGGAAGATATGAGAAGAAACTTGACTTTTGACCTTTATGTGTGTGCAAGTGTGTGTGTGCGGAAGGATAAGTGTTGTATCTAGTTTCCCACAAAGCAAAGTACCAATATGCCTCATCTATTTTCCTGTCAGGTCTAAAGCTCACTGGCACCATCGCAAACTCCTTTCTCATATTCCTGCAGGTTTGTAAAATCACAGTAGCGATCACAATAACACAATGCATGCATTTATCCAACAAGCCACGTGTTCAATGTGTGATAAACGGAACCACTATTCAGTTGAAGTTGCAGAACTTTCAAAAAAATCCTCCTATTAAAAGGAAAACATATTTTCTCACAAAGAAGAGACAGTAAATTAACAACTTTAAAACAAATGACCTAAATGTGCATGAAGCTGCAGGACAGCGCGTTGTATTCATATAATTGAAGCAGGAAATAGCATTGTTGAGATTAGGGATTGTTGTTACAAAGATATCAGACCTCACAGTTATAGCCTTGCCGTTATAGTTGACTCAGTAGCATTAAACCAACGATTTGCCATTTTAACCGGCTGCCTCATGACTCACAGAGATTATGCTGTTTCCAAACTGCTTTCAATTAGCCATGGACAGATATCACATCCCATCTGTAATGTTAGCCATATATTGCCTGTGTGATCATTAAATAAACATTTGGTCTTCCTCAGGGTGAGCTTTAACACTTAACATTCATTACATCGAAATGTAATATTGTTTTTTTGTATGTTTTAATAATAACCCATAACATAACCCCAATAAATATTTAATGTATTTATCTTGATAAGGGAATGTGGTCGTTACACCACTACGAAAATGTATTCCGTGTGCAAATTTGACGTCACATAACATATTTAAAAGAAACATATTTTGTCATTTAGATTAGATAAATTTAGTTAGATTATAATGCATATATCTATATAATTTATTAAATAAGTAACAACATGTTACATAGTTCGTTGGTGGTCATATGACTATATCAATTAAAAAGAAAGGGAAACCAATTCATGGACTATACAGCAAGTTAAAAAGTCTCTAGACACCACTGAACGATTCTTATAAATGTTTTAATAAAGACTTTCTTGATAATACAAAGGCGCACGGGCGCAAGGGATTGAATTACATCGCGGGCCAGGCTATAAACAAGCTATTTCAGTGCTGTGAGTTTGATAGGCAATACAATTTAATTGTAGAACGCCAACAAAGTCATAGGTTTTGGTCTGGAACCCATAGCAGGCAATTCCCAAAGCAAGATTTCTTATTTAGGCCTATACACGAATATAGACCAGGGCAATTAATCTCTTAAATTACATATATTTTAATGAAGAGGAACTAACAAAGCAAAAGGCCTGCTGCTCCAAATGTTTCTCCTCTAAAGCGTCTACTACATCTGGTTTACGACTATTTAGAAATTATACATTGTTGGCTATGTCCATTTTTATTTAAATTGCATTATCTGTAATTTGAGCATTGGTGACCCGTAAGATTTGAGATGAATGAATATCCTGTTTTAGCAAAAATGTTCAGGAAATATGCTAATGTGCTTTCATTGGTATTATGTAATTGATTAATAATAGATTATAAATGTCCATTTATATTGAAAGTGTAAGCCTAATATCTGAATAAACACATTATGTTCCCCTTCGGCTAATTTCTAATGTGTAGCCCTATCAAATTTACAAAACAATAGAATGCCGCAAATAATTTAAATCAATTTGAAATTTTATTTCATGAAAATATGTTAATATGTAGGTCCAATCCAAATTCATACAAAAATAATATTCCTTTTGCCTAATAGAATAAACAGGCTTTAGGTTACCTTTAGTTTTAACTTACCTTATATGCGAGATCTAAAGAAACAGTCCACGCTAAAACTGACTACTGATATGCTGAAGTCTTAAAACACCTTCTTTCTGAATTGATTAATAGCTTAAGTTTTGTAGGTCTATTGTTGTGAGCGTCTCAGAAAAAAATTCAAAACTGTCGTTTGATATTTGCATGGGACTGTCTATGGAGTCTGACAAACTCGGAGAGAAACAAGGCGATGAAAACACTTGGAAGTCCTGCAGAGAGATATCCAGGGCCGGGGAGTGATCACTGCTGCCACCAGATGCGCAATCTGGGCCTATTGTTGACACACACTCAAGGCCGGCGGGCGATGGGCCTGGAAAATGTTTTAGATTTTTGTCATTGGTGTTTGAAAGCGTAACAGTTGAGCTTTGGGCATCTCCATTGTTTCCATTCGGAGACTGTTGTGAAGTTAAGGTATTTCGGTGAAAATACCTCTCCCTCTCTAGAAGCGCCCCGGACACGCTGTTTTGTTCCGCCTGCTCAAACTCGTCCACAGCACCGTCATCTAAACACGTGTATTTTCCCTCTGTGTCACGGTTCTCTTTGCAATGGGTTTGCCGTTTGTGCTTCATTCTTCTGTTCTGGAACCACACTTTGACCTGCCTCTCTGTTAAATCCAGCAGAGCTGCTATTTCCACCCTTCTCGGCCGGCACAAATATTTGTTAAAATGAAACTCTTTTTCCAGCTCTAGAAGTTGAGTGTTGGTGTACGCCGTCCGCAACCTCCGAGATGTCCCACCACCACTTTCTGGAATATCTGGTGAACCTAAAAACACAAATAATGAAACCATAGTTTTTGTGGTTGTTGTTGTTGTAGTTGTTGTTTTTGTATTTAAATTAAATGCTTTATGCATTAACATGTTTATAATATAACTTAATTTTTTTAATAAACATAAAAAGATAGGAAGTTAGAAAGTTAGAAAGTATAGGCCGCATCACACAACTCGTTTGTGGGGAGCAGCAATTTGACTAAAAAGATTTATGGGCCACCAGGAAGAATATGATGGCTCTGTGTGGACAGGGTCGGGTGAAGATTAATGTACAACTGCTGGTCTATGTATGAGAAATATATCACTCTCCATTACCGTCAAACATTAAAATTATTACACTGCATCACAAGTAAGCGCGTTACTTGACATTAAGATTTCCTAAATCAAAATCTTGGTAGATCTAAAACGAGCGAATAGGCATATGATACAATCTCAAACGCATAGCTGTAATAGTGAATGTCTGGCCAATGGACACCGAAGAACCGTAAAAAGGGGTCCTTAATCATGTCTTGCCTTGAGGGGAGTAGTACGGCGAAGAGTCTTTGGATGTCACTGCCGTTTGGTGTTTCTTGACAGTTTTCTTCTCTTTCATCCATGGGTATTCCGGTGGTAGGGACGCGGCTTGCAGTGGGCTACAGCCGTTCAGAGACTGTTTCAATCGGCTGTGGCGTGGGTGGCTTCCCGGGTTCAGGCTGGGAATGGTTTGCTCAAAAGGAGGAGGAATCGGTGTCGATGGCGAAAGCGTCGAGCTCTTGATTGATGAACTTTGAAATGCATCCGCGACAGGGGGAAGAGATGTCAGGCACTCAGCAAGCGACGGCTGACTGTTGATAAAACCACTTTCTCGCTCAAATTCGTAATTCATCTCCTCCCTCCTGTCTTCAGTGTTACTGTTTAAAATGTATTGGAAGAGCATAAAATGATATTCACAGATCACGTCTATGTTTATAAACTCTAATATAGTCGTATGGAGACCTCTATGCCATAAACTATTGCTTTCATGAGGATATGGTTGGAATTAGACCGTGTTGCTTGTCACATGATTACATCTGCCCAATGACAATTTCGGGTTTTATCAAAAGAAGCCACTGTCCTCTGTGATTGATCGAAAAACTCGGAGGGGTAACGCCTCATTCCGGGGGTAGGGGCTTCTTTTTATTTACACATTTTGGTCAGTTTGTTCACTACTGCCCCCAGACGCAGCCCGGTTTAACTGTGACATAAGTGCTTCCAGACAGTGAGTGTATTTTGCAGGCGTGATAGTGTGTAGCCTGTAGCAGGAGTTGCGCGCGCAACTTTTAGCGCATTAATTACAAGCGCGACCAGCCACAAATCATTTCAGCAGCAGCATTTACGTCTGATAACGACGCCCAGAGTCGTTATTAGCTCAACTCGTTAATCTTCTAGCTTCTTGAAAGTCTTACAGTGCAAGGCTGAAGTCTATCTTGGATTTAAATAATTGTTTTATAGTATAGGCCTAATTATCTGTTAATAGATAGATAGATAGATAGATAGATAGATAGATAGATAGATAGATAGATAGATAGATGGGTCATAACAGAAAGACGTCATAACAGAATTTTGCAATTTACTCTGTCTATCTTCATATTCTATATGATGAATACATTATATTTTTTTAGCATTATATGCTATATAGGCCGAAATATAGCCATATATGACGTGCCAGTGTGTTAAAGAGAAGGGATAAGAAGTTCTGGCCGTTTATTGCTTAGACTAAACAAAGAGCTCTAGCTCACTACCCGTGATCAATCTTGCTCACCAAAAGGTCTGACAGCCCCGTGCCCTAAGAACGCATTTAAACCATCTAACACTCACTTAGATCATATGGCCAGGAAGAGGAGAAGCTATATGCTTAAGAGGAAATTTCGATTAGGAAACGTCTTTGTCTTGCTTTGGTAAAACACAGATTAGAGTGGTATTGCCGTTGAATAAGTCTTATATTTACGCATTCTTTATTCTATCGAAATTACATTCTACTGCTTTTTTCGATTACCAAAGGACAGTATTGACGCAGAAAACACAAGAGAGGATTGGAATTTAGCCTACTTTGTTAGTGGTATAGGCATGTAGAAGCGACTTCTTGAGTTTATTGTTTGTTGAGGTGAGTGGGTGTTGGCATTTTGCAGATATCCCATTCAGTTCCATGGCTCTACCTTCAGTGATTTCGCAAAGGCGTCGTTTTGTTCTATCAGAATGTTCAATCTTACTGGGCCTATATATATTTACCTTTTAAATAGCCTATAAGCCTACTATAATTTTCCATCATTGTGTGACAGATGACAGTATTTAATTAACCAGGCCATTCATGTTAACATATAAAAGCTAATAATATCAAGCAATCTTCTAAACATGTGCAATGATTATATCAAATATATTCATGTTTATTCAATGTGAGCTTAGTCTATTTTACTTGAAAGGATATATGCTACTCTCTCCATTGTAGACTATAACCAAGATCATATATCTGTATCTATCTATCTTCAACGACTAACAAAAGATATGCTTTGTTATTCAACGGTATGCACATCATAGGTGTTTGAAAATTGCATATTTTAAGGGCTATTTAAAGACAACAAAGAATAAAGGCTATGGCTATTCATTTTATATAGGCCTATTTAAAATATATATGTTGGTACGTGTGAAAAACAACCACTTTCAAATGATTAAAATGTTTGACTGGTTTGGCACCTTTTGTTTTAACGAATTTACGAACGCAAACAAAGTGCGTGGGTGAGCTGCTGCGTATGCCCGTCTGCCGTATGTTAAAATCGGACATCTGGAATATAGCAGCACAATACTGCTCACTGTTGGTTTTTTTTCTTCGATGACCTGTCATTTAGGCGGAAAAGCATAGCCGGTAATATATTGAGCTATACAAAAACAAACCCCTGGAAGATGACCGAGTTACTCTCGGTCTCTCTTACTGCCAGAATATCAAGAAATTCTGATAATAGCTTGGCATGTTGTCTTAATAGCCTATTTATTGATACAGATGACCTTTAAAACTCTGAAAAGGAAATTTAAAATCAAGAGGTGTGTCTGTTTGCCACAATTTCTCAAAATAATAAAAGAAAGCTAAATGTAATCTTAATGCCTCCTCCCATCCACCCCAAAACATTAAATGTAGGCTAGTTATATACATTTTGACCTGTTGGGATAGCCCTTTACGCTAAAGGTATAGTGGCTATTTGTGGAATAATTAAGGATTCAGACTATATTAATTTGAAAGAAAATCTAATTACACATAGGCATGTTTTAGGGTTCTCCACAAACCTTAACATCAAGCAAATTCTGTATGTATTTAAATTAAGTATGTATTTAATCTACACTGTCTGCCCTATTTGAACAATGGAAGATGTTGGTGCATAAGGATTCTAGCCAGATCATCCATAGGCTATACTTCAAGTGTAAGGAGGGGGGGGGGGTTCCCTGAAGTTCTTTAAGGTTACAATGACCTGGACATTGAGATTCAACCATGGACAAGGCTACTTTCATGTGGAATGTGTGATGTGTGAACATAATATACTCGCTAAACGCTATATTATTAATAAAGGTCTAAAACGTTGATATGTACATTCTTTCAGTTTCTGTCAATGTCGGAGCTTCCAAAAATAATTCATCTGAAACCTACACCTACACAGCCTAGGTTGATACAACAACCTGTCAAATCAGAATACAATTCTGTAAATTACCTGGCTCAAAATCATTATGAAAACATATATGGGCCTATTCAGTCGTCTTACTCGGAGGCTCAATATGCACCGAACAACCCACCTATTCAAATGTCTTCCCAGACTTAACACCTCCCTCCATATTTACATGCTGACTGACAGCGGTGTATTGGTGAACAAAGCCATGTGCAAGTCCACACCAAATATGCCTATATGTGTTAGCTATACAAGTGCTCAGTGAAATATATCTCTTAGAGCTAAATACACCTTCAGTGTTGTCAATGCGTGACTACATTTGACCTATTGACATCATGATATCAGTGCTAACATTGAGGCACATATTTGTTATATGACCCAGAGTAAGGCCATATCATTTTATATCAGCTGTAGTTCTGAATGCTATGCTGACTTGTAAATTAATTCAAGTAGGTATTCCTCAATGTTTTTTTATGTTTGATGACATATCCACACTGGTCACATGGCCCAAAGGCTATGTCTAAGATTTAGGCTCATGTAGCCTATCAATCAATTTCACAATAAATACCAACATATAGTTAGTTGTTGAAGACCTGTCACCAGGCCAACTTGATTTTTTATAACAACTAAATGTGCATTACATTTTCCGTGAAACAGCAACTGACACTGAAACAGAGATGGAGGCAGGGAATGTTTGTTCTGTCTTAGTTTTTATAGTATACAGTTCTGATTTTAACCCCACTCATGGCGTTCTGACATTTTCCATGAGATGTGTGAAATGCTCTAGTACACGCATTCGCGTCTGAGTAAAACTTCGTTGTGTTTAGGCCATACACAATAAATGCTGTTTTCATTCATTGATTAATACAGGATATAGGTTATATGATAACAATACAGTTTGGCTGTTTTAATTGTAGCCTATATATTCAGGTATCATTATTTGACATGGGAGAATGCTTAAATTAAAAACATAACACCACAATTCGCACTTTAAAGCATTTTCTTTAATGAACCGAAGTTTAAAACAACATGGGTAGTTTGTGAATATTCCGGTGAGATCAATAGTGATCTGTAGTTGAGTACTTTTTGGCCAGTATATTGTATGTATTGTTCTACAGACAAACCGCTGCCGCCCCCTGCTGGCAAGATGACAACAGCATCGAAATACTTCCTTTACAAGCTAAATCAAGGCAGACGAGACGTTGAAACATTAATAACTGTTGCCAGTACTATCAAACATGTGCATTGTTTTAGTTTGAGATTTTTTTGTTGATTGTTTTGGATTTTTACATTTCAGGTTAAATAATAAATATAATAATGTTATAGTCCATGGCGACTGTTAAATTAATATGGAAATTTGTGAATTTGTATTTTAAAACTGCATGCTCAAAGACTCAACGGCCTCTTGTGCTATACTAAACGAAACAACAAACGGGTGTTATAGCAGTGCGACAGAGTGATTGTTGTTAGACAGTTGTAAAGTAATTAAAAGGAAAAATCCCAGACGGCCTGACAAGCCTGGAGTTTTATGGAGGCTCGTGGATTTAAACCTTCCAAGACAGACCCATCTGCATACTGACTTTCCTACCCCCACCCACGGTATGCCATTTTTAAGACATAGCAGACATGAATGTTGCATATTTTACTATTTGCCAAAACCTTATTAGAAATGTTTAACGACTGCTATCATTTTCAGCCACAAACACCCTCGGGGATTACACTTTATATTCGCTTGACACGTTATAAACAGTCAAACCTGTGATTGTGGTTTAATGTATTGTGGAATGCCAAAGCTTTGAATATGCCGAAGTAGCAAAGCATTTCATATTCACGCAGTGATGAAGAATGCATGCCACACATAATACACGTGAAGAGGGAAGATTTGCTTAATAATTTGTTTTTTTGTAATCTTTAATTGGAGAACGTTTTGGAATGCTATATGCTATGTTATTATATATGGTTACCCTGCACATTGTAACGCATATACTAAATAAATGGTGCCCGGTTAAGCCAGTCGTGTGGGTAATATGCCTATATAAACGAATCGTAACTAAAAACATAAAACACATAAAACATAATCTTGGTAAAATGATAGACGTGTGCGTTTTATTATTTGCCTGATATTTGTGGCGACAGAAACAACAGAGCATGGGCCAACATAACGGCCTCTTTCAAGGCTATACTGGAGCACGAGGGCCAATATCTTGCGGTTAATACATTACTTATTTGTAAATGATGAGCGAGATTTTAAGATGTGTGATATGCAAACTATTTTTATTTTTATTTTGGATTTTAAGACGAGGTATTTCAAGTGTGCACAATAGCTAATACACGATTTTCACAAATAGCCTACAACAACTTCCTATCATAAAAAATATGTGGTTACAAACAAAAAATAAAATAAAAATGAAAACAATTTAAATAACTTATACTCTTACTTTGTAAATAGGTAGTTCAGGTAGTCAAGGCAATTACATTTTCACAAATAATTTTAGGTACCATGCAAGGAACAAATTATACAATTGACTAGGCTAGTATAGGCTACGACACATCTGCACAAATAGTATATCACTTAACATTAGCTATAGAAAACGATTCAGCACATTTTATAACAACACAAGTACAACAAAGCTATACGTTTAACGAGGCAACATATTTCATAATAGAACGATTATTTTCAATTTCGTTTCGAAAATGCTTTACTTCAGCTATCAGTGCAAAAAACTCAATTGTCTCTTCGTCGGTCTTTGGTTCCTTTCTTCATTTTCATCCTGCGGTTTTGAAACCATATTTTGACCTGTCTCTCCGTCAGATTCAGCACTCTTGCCACTTCATATCTACGATCCCGTGGAAGATACATATTAAACAGAAATTCTTTTTCCAGTTCAAGAATTTGATGTTTTGTGTATGGACATCGTTTTTTTCTGGTCGACTTTGCGTGAAGCCAGTTGGTAGAAGGATTATCTAGAATTTAGGGTCAAAAACAGGACATACAATTAAAATATCACTGACATAGCTGTGCCAACTTTGGTCCCAAAGTTACCATGGCCTTTATTTATTAAAAATAGTATATACTTGTTAATTACTGCGGAATTAGTTTTTTTTATGAGCGGAAACGAGTTATGTATTAACCATGGCTATAATAGATATAATAAATATAGCCTATAATATATACCATATGGTATATGGATGATGTTTGCAAAAATACATTTTGTGATCCATGAATAAATTAGGCCTGCAACACCGGACAATTCGAATATTGCATTTACGAACACATAACAATGCTTCTACGTCAATCATATAGCCAATGCAGAATCCACAGCAGAATTTATCAAACACATTCACAAAGAGAAAGAGAAAAAATTGCTTACTTGATTCTTTTTCAGTGCTTTGTTCTGTCGGCGGGCTCTCGTCCGTGGGTTTAGATGATGTGGGAGTATCACACGTAATCTCTGTAAGAGAAGTTCCGTTTTCAATGTCAGACACAAGAGGTGTGTGCGTTTCGAGAGTCGTGCAGTCACCACCCCCAATGAGGGGTTCGGATTTTATATCATAATGTATAGTTGTGGACGGTAATCCGGTTAAACACAGGGACGCAGAAACTGGATCCAACGTCCAGGAGCGCGCAAACATCCCATCTATATCTCCTGTTGTGTAATGGTGATGCATGTAGGTCGGGGTTGCTGTGCTTGGAGGATGACTGGAGATGGGACTCCAAGATGCACCAAAAATTGCAGATTTCGCCTGCAAAGGGAAGGACTCTTGTCCGCCATATTCAGTTAGTATCGTCTGCCCCGCCTGTTCAACCGCGCCAGCTGAGGAGTATCTAGGTGCCATGTCCTCTTGGTCGGGAAGAATACGCGAGTCAACATAATAGCTTGATCCCAATGTCGACATGTCAAAATGGAAAAGCACCCCTTCTATATTTAGAAAAGTCGTTTCATTAGCCTGCGTCTGCAGCTGGAGCTCAATGCGTCCAGCAAGTTGAACCTTGCCCAACACTGGATAGGGCGCCCCAAACACGTGACCGTGGGACAGAAGAAAAAATAATAAATCAGCCTGCACGCTAAACTAAATGTCCACCATTTCCCCATCATATTTTAATAGCAAAACCATACGCCTTTATTGGGAGATACTTCGCTTTACAACCAATAAACGTTGTGAAGAGATCTTCTGTTAGTAATATCACACATTTGTTGTAAAATGCAAGGATAAAACCGCTGCCCATACAGATGTGACGATATAAGACTAGGCTATACTTTAGAAATAAACGGTTTATTAGGCCTAATAATCTATAGGTGATTCTAACACGATTTTAAGTAGGCTATATCAAATATTAAGGCTAAAAGCAAAAATAAACCTTATGAGATTTAGTTTTTTTAAGAAAAATTGCCTCATGCTTATAGGTCTAAATAATGTCTACATCTATGTATGAATATGCCCAAATTAGATTAATAATCATATAAAAGTATTAATAAAAAGAAAAGGCAAGAATTTGTCCTTGTTTAGAATACAAATATTGGATATAGCTGGTTTTAAATAATGGCAGAAAATCTAAATGTATCGACCAAAAATGCACGTGTGTGTGTGTGTATGTGTGTGTGTGTGTGTGTGTGTGAATCTTCTGGTCTACTTTGAAGGCAATCAAAAATGGAATGTGATGCGAAGCTATTTGAGTGCTATAACAGTCTAACGTTTTATCACGGGCAATTCGGTTGTTTCTCTTTAGGGTTGTAACCTGGCTGTCTATCTTAATACCAGCAATAAACCCCGGCTTTGTGTCCATTCTATGGCGCAGGCAGACGCATCCGGCGCTTCCAGAGGTGTGCATGGGAACGTTGTTTTGCACGCGGCGTTGGGTAGACTGCAATGATCATAACCGAGGACTTGTCTGCACTTCCTCTCCCTACTGAGCAAGCAGGGACAGGAACAATTAAATTAGGATTTCATTGTTTGATCGTTTTTATATAATTGACATAGCAGATAATATAACAGTATGCTTTAGCTTAAGATCTTGTATGTCCTATTTCGGAAAGTTGCGAAGAAAGGGATCCAGATTTGAAGAAACACGAATTGTACTGTGGTAATTAAGGCAGTTTCACCTCGTGGGGGGAAATACAAAAGCCAAACAATACGAGACTATCTAAACTACTCAACAGCCTGCTCTTCTCTCGTATGATATTAAGATATTAATTAATTGAAATGTATAGTTTTAAAATATCTAAATAAGTCCCATCCTTTCATAGTTTACATAGTTTATATTTAAATTCTTAATAATACTATCAATTTTCGATATTCAGAAATCGATATTCATGCAGAAGATTTTACTGCACGTTGTGCAAATACAACAAGTACAACAGCAAGTTCTTAGACATGGTTAAAATATTAGTCAACTATTATTACTACTTAAATATTTGAATGTGTTTCTATTTTTATTTTATTTTTATTAAGTGGGAATATGTCGTTAAAAAATTCAGCTTTTAGCAATATATCCCTTCAAACAAAACAGAAATATTTGGTTATTGCATCAAATGCATCTGTAACATGGCTTTAAAGAGCTATATAATGTTTAATGTTTAATGTTAAACGTAAAATATTCTAATATTATATTTTATAGTGATATTATTAGGCTATATATTATATAAATTATTAGGGTTTATGTTACATAATAATAGCCTGACTGCTTGTAGCCTATGGGAAATGTTTAATGTGAATGTAAAACACCTTCATAAGCAACAAAACATGTACAATTGCAAGGGATGCTTTTATTAATTTGACCAGCAAAAGTGTGCAAATATTTATGAAACCACTTGGGTTAATCAGCTGATAACGTCCTATTTTACTAAAACATGAACACAATGCAAATGCTTACTCCAACATGCAAAGTCAGATTGAATTTATACAATATTTACAAGCCAAGCCTCTGATTTTTTTTACACAATGGATTAACACTTCAACCGTGTTCTTTTATAAATACATATGCAGACAGTTTACACAGATGTGAAAATAACAGTGTAAAAGAACAACAATTGAATAAGTTAGCAAGTAGGCTATTCAACGTACACTCTCACAGTTGAAGGTTCTGCGTTATACAGGCGCCCTTGCCAGGAGGGCGCCAAAGACCACACAGTCTCAAGAAAAATGGAAGTTGTTGGAAAGCTCCCGAATTCTATTTTCCCGGCTCATTTTTTTCAGTTTCATCCTCCTGTTTTGGAACCATATTTTAACTTGCCTGTCAGTTAGGTGTACGCTGCGGCTGATCTCAAGACGACGCTCTCGAGTCAAGTACATGTTAAAGAGAAACTCTTTCTCCAGCTCCAAGGTTTGGTGCTTGGTGTAGGGGCAGCGCTTCTTTCGTCCACTCTTAGCTGTAAGCCAAGTGGCCGTGCTTTCAACTTTACCGTCTCCTATAATGAAAGTGAAACAGGCAATAAGACACAGCTGTGACAAATAATATTAAACTTATAGAATATGCTATAGAGTCCTTCCAATATCTCCAATGCCTATTTCATTAGGTTAAATTGTGAGCGTTTGTATGATACAGGGATGCATGCTATGTTGCTCCATAACGATGCAGTGTTTTATGTGGTCATTTGGTCTACATGTAATCATACATTTTCAAATAACGATTAGCTGATGGTGTTTTGTTTGTTTGGAAATTTATGCACAACACATGTGTATTTCAATCAAACGTTTTTACATTAGACCGCTTTTCATGGGTCCCTAAATATAGCTGAACACAGATCCCACAGCCTAGGCCATTACACATTTATTAAGACATAAAACTTAGCCTACAGTCTGCTGAAATTATGGTTATGCAGTTTATAGGAGCACTTTTAAGGAAATCAGCATCGGGCAGATGGACTAGCCTGGATTGGCCTAACTGTTCCTCGTCACGAAATAATAAAAGCACAAAGACAGCACTCTAGTTCAGTCTCCAATGTCACAAGGAGACAACTCGATCTCATGAATGGCATAGGTTATACTGTATATCGTCTTATTGCTATTAATACACAAGAAAGCACGTCAATAGACAATCCCACCCATCCTAAACGAATATCTTGTTTTTCGAGAATTTCGATATGCCCCTTTACAGTTCTTCACCTTTGTCAGCTTTTTCTTTGCTTTCAACGCAAGCGTGTGTGGGTTCGGGCAAAGGCGAGCTGTCCGACGAGAGGCGCGTCTCCTCGTCTTTAGCAGCGTGGCATGGCGCAGGAACAAGCGCCTCCTCACTCTCCCTTCTGTCGGTCTCTTCGGAGGTACCAGGCTGCGAGGTGTCGAAACGGGAAGGTCGTTGCAAAGCAAAGTGAGTCACATTTGACTGAACGTCGTGATAAACCTTGGGAGACGTAGAATATGTCTGGGACAGGCGGAAGTACCCCGGAACAGGCACATTGCCGCTCGTAACGGGGCAAGATCCAAGCGTTGCCCGTGAATACGAAATGTCATCTACAGTCGTTCCTTTAGGGCATTTTTCAGTTTCGTAAAGACAATAAGCGTTCTCCTCTTTTATGCTTGGAGAGAAAGAACACTGAGCCATATGCTGGCTACTGGGCTGTTCACCGCGACACGACCTCGAAGTCTCAAGCCAAGCATCCATTCCAGGAATATATGTCCCAGATGATGGTATCATAGTTTGATGACCTGGCTCCGTGCGTTTACCAATACTGGAGAAACAAGAGCCAGAGAGTCCATAGGAATAGTCTGCCGACGGTGGAAAATACACCCCGTTGCTTTGGTAATACTGAGCACTGCTCTCTGTTCTGATGTTGAATAAAGAGTCGACGAAAAACGAGTTTCCAGCTTGATTGTTAGGGCATGTCATCGTTGTAGTGTAATTTGGAGGATGATAGCCCTCGCTGGCTGACATTTCTTGTGCAAAACATGCCGAATATAATTACTGATACACACGCTTCTTTCTTTAGCTTGCAGCCAATTAAAACTGCAGGCAAAAAGAGACTCCTCCCATTCGAAACACGCAGTTATGTGTCACATATATTTTGTTTTAGGAAAAGTTAAAAAGGATAAATGTGGAGGGGATATTGGTGCACCAAGACTTAACAAGCATCACCCTCATGCAAATCTAGGTTTCTGAAGAATAGCCTATCCATTTGTGTCAATCTCGTTAAAAATTAAACAGTGACGCACGTTTGGAAAATCAGTTGGAGGTATGCGCCTAACAATTTGGTCTATGTCATATAATGCATAACGTTATGGCACATTTTAAAGCACTGTAAAAACGAAGTGTTCTTGTGTACACGTAAGAAGCCTATTGGTGATTTAAAAAAATCGAGCATATAAGTGCCACAAGCTTTTTGGAACGGTCACCTATTGTTTTGTGTTG
>JAODVN010046216.1:0-10512 GCA_025434125.1 Chologaster cornuta
TAAAATCTATTATTTGACATCACATAAAATATGTACATTTATAGGGAGCATAATTGTTCCTTTGAGCATTGCAATTATATAATACAGAAGCTAAAGTTAAACTTTTCAACACTCATACTGAATCTGCATACCAGTGATTACAACACCAACTCTGATTGTATGTTTGAAATTACAAGCAACACCTCCAAGTGTAAATAGACAGTAGGATCTAACACTCCCAGAAAAGGACAGCTGCAGTTTGTGAAATGGTGTTACCGCTATACCAGCATATGCTTTGTTGATTCAGGGTGGATGTTCCACAATACCTCAAGATGATGCTGCTCTTTTTATTAGGGGTAGTGATATTAGGCCTACAGAGGTTATAAAACTATATTGACATTACAGTAGTAGTTACATATTAATAATTGATTTGAAAAATAGATATACCCTATGTGCTATTTTTAAGACTGTGTCTTAAGAATGTGTCAAACTATTTGGCTATCAATAGGGACTGTCAGATGCAATTAAAATGTAATCGAGATTAATTGCATGCTTTACGTACAATTGAGATGAATAAATCGCATATTTTTTTACATACAAAATATGCTCTCTTCATGCAAATGTTTGTATTTAATTAAAAAAAGACTAACATTGGCATTAATATGGACTATGAAATATAACACTTTTTTTCTATTAATCACAATACGCACTGCGATTAATCGCAAGTAAAATTTAATCATGTCTGACAGCCATACTAAGGATAGAAGAACTGGGTAGTAATGTAAAGTCAGCTATTGCAAGAAATAACAACTATATTAACAAATATCTCCTTACATTTCACTAGCTTACAAATCCTTTGCTCCGTTTAAAATGAACATAAACAAATTGGCGAACAACGATCGTATCAACAAAGCCGTAGCACTACTTTGCTTTATAATGTATGTGTGAGCTCGAAGTTAGAATGGCTGACCATACCTTTAATCAGATAAAAATATTAAAAAGGTATGCTTAACCATAGCTATTTTGAAAAAAAGATACTTGTGAATTATATTTAAATTCCTGACACGGCCATATAATTTAAATGTAGGCATAGAAAGACGAAAAAATATTAGAATATAATATTGCTGGGATAATACACACACACACACACACATATTCATATATTATATTATATATATATATATTATATATACGATATTCATTGGCTGTTAGCATTGTCATTTACAAAGTCTGTATTTGTAATTGTGCAGCTTGTTGTGTAATACAACATTTACTACTTTAAAATGTTACATTAAGGCTATTTTAAGCAGAGGCAGAAACTAGACCACCATTTTATATTAGGTAGCAGGTTGTTAATATATTTTCACTGAATAAGACAACATTTGGCCATTAAATCACAATCGCTGACTCTACTTTGAGGGGGCAGACATTGATGTTATCAGCACATACAGGACTAGCCTACTGGTGACAGAAAATTTGTAGAGCTATTGGCGAAACAGCCATACAGAATGATTGAAATAAATCAGCTTCGCCATTCGGAAAAATATGTTTCTGCGCTGTGGAGTTGTTGGTTTCTTGGCTCACACACCACCAGAGATAGATGGCGACATATTACTTTCTTGTTGGTTTTACAGAAGAAGAATGGCAAGATTGCACATGCGCATTAATTCATTTAGTTTTTTTTGTTGAAATGTTTATGTAATGTATTCATCTTTAGCAAGTAGGCTTTAACAGCCACTACCGTTCGCTATACCAAGTTATATTGAGAACGGCCATGGGTGAGTGTTTAACCAACGTATTAGTTCCTGGCTTGAGTTGTGTGACTGTTAGAAAACAAATAGCAATACCTGATAGCGTAGCTCACCTATTAGGTAACGAGTAGAGCATGCATTTAATGCTATCACACTTTTGACATGTTCACATTATTATGAATGCAATAAAAACACAACAACAGCGAAACGTTTATCACCATTATCCGACTCCGTATATTCATCTGTATCTACCCCTACCAGATCACAGTGTTGATGGGGCAGATGAAGTGGATAGCTCTTCTCCTGTAATGGACCGTAATCCATCACCACCTCCAGACACGGCTGATGGGGAGGAAGACGAAGAGGCTGACGCCATTGGAGAAACTGTATACAGCAAGCATTGGCTCTTCAGTACTTTGACCCACCTAATTCAGGTACCGGTACTTTGGCAGGGAAAACTTTTAAAAGTGCCATTCACATCATGGTAATGCTAATCTATGTGTAACATACTGTAGGGAAAAGGTGCCCAAATGATTTCCAGTGAGGCGCAAAATGGGAAGCCATGGGCCCAAATAAAATCTTAATGCTACTGTATGTGAGTTTACATTAAATTTGCATTCTATAGCAATGTGACACTCAATGTGACGATAGTGGCACCATGGGTAGAATGTGACTACTGAGAAGTTGCTGGTTCAAATACCGGTAACTACGGCTGTGTGATATGACCAAAATGTTATATCCAAATGTAGATACTTTAACAATACATATCGCGATATAGCTAGTTCTGTCAAGTCAATGAATAGTTTCTTGTCATCCAATGAACTCTCCCACACCCAGGCTTGTGCTCACATTGCTATGTATAGAGGGGCAGCCCGCCCCCTGAACCACAGTGAGCAGAGGAGATAAAACTGGAATATGTTCGAATATGTTCTCATGATATAGTGTCTTCAGGGTTTTGCTGTAATTTATGATCGTTTACAGCGTGACCATAACCCATTGACTGCATAACATGACTAGACCAAGACATGGCAATCATGGTTTTGAGAAACATGAGTGGTTTCTTTCTCATCTGAAATATTGGATATTTTAGGAACTTGTCAGAAACAAAATACAGAGGTAGCAAATGTAATTAAACATTTTCAACCATTATGCAAAATACATCTTGTAGGCTGGCAGGTTATACTTAATCCATCATAAGACTTGAAGTACATATCTGCCTCACCAATGTTTCTCTGATCACAAACTGCTACTCCGTGCTCTCTGCTCACACACACACACAGAGCTCAGTGAGGGAAACAGAGAGTTGGAGAGCTGACGAAAACCCTGCATTCGACGTTTTGCATTTAACGTGGTGATGTAAGACTTAGTTTCAGCTACTCCACCATGGAAACCCATTCCATTAAGCTCTCTATGTTCTAGTTCTTGAGCTAATTCGAAGGACACAACAAATAACTTTTGGCAATATAGTGTATTTCGTAATATCGCACAGCTCTACCGCTAACCCTTGTTGACGTGTCTTTGAGAAAACACCTAACCATTAACTTCTCCTGGTGGTAAGGTTGCATGGCTGATGCCATGTATAAATGTGTGTGTGTGTGTATGTGAGACAGTCCTGTAATTTAAGCACATTGAGTAGCCAGGTTAAAAAACCAGTACATGTAGTCAATTTTCCATATAATTTTAAAATGCAAATTTTATTAAAAGTTCTACTCTAGGGTTGCAATGATTCTCTAAAACGTTGTTCAGATATTTAGCCACTATTGGCTTTATACTATCAATAACAACTTCAAACACAAAATGACATAATGTCTAACCTGTTGAACACGCGGTATTCATTGCTTCAGCAACTGAAAAAGGCTGCATATTAGTGCCATCAGAACTCAGATGGTCTTGGTATTTCTTAGAGCACTAGCTAAATTAGCTTGTATCTTTGTTTTGGCGTGGACATGTTGACACACCTCAGAGACTATATATTCTGTATATGAGAATGACATGAAGGTGAAAGTAACTGTGCCACGTGTGCAACCTGCATGCCCAGACCGCAGAGCTTGTTGCAGCTTCCCTTTGTGGACATGTGCCTAACAGCACGAGACCGTAAACAAGTATGGTGGTTCCTGTCTGGTTCAAACATGTTACACCCCTACTCCATTCTTTAATAATCTCCTAAACAGTAATTTACTTATAATTTGCAGAGGTGATTGTAAAACATAGAACATCCAGGCATGCATCATTGTGCCTGCGTCCCATGGACGTGAATGAAGCGTTCACGTCCGTGGGTGGCTCTGCTGTAGGCCTACAGAATGTATTAAATCAGTACTTTGAGTTTCTTACTTGCTGTGACGTGCTGTAACATTATCTTTACCAAGCCGTTCTGCCCTCCCACATTACACACTGCATGGCTGGCCAGTTTACTAAACATGATGTTGGTTTAGATGGTCACCAATCAAGAAGAGCAGCATTTGGATCCTAAAGCACAACTGACTGAGGATGAGGAGGAGGATCTGTGTAGAGTCTGGGATATGGCCATGGATAAGGTGCGTCTACATCGTTGTCTGTGTGTTCATACAGGGGTGGAACTGAGGAGAAATGTGGACAATACATTATTTCTAAAAATGATTTTATACACACACATAAATGTTTGATTTATTATTTTGTATTATGTGATTGTAGGATGTAGCTGGTTTCCTGGAGGAGTTCAAGGCTGCAGATATCCTCCTGGGAGTGATAGCGAAATCTCAATGTCCTCGACTTACAGTGAGTATGTTGCAATAAAGTAAAATACTTCAGAGTCAACATCACTCTACATGCCCTTTAGCACAGTCTTAAAAGCTTGAGCCAGCATTCAGGCACTACATTAATGTGTGTGCTCTCACTGTGAATCTTCTACTGTTCTTTTATTTTTTTATTTTTTTTCCCTGTACACTAGGAGATTTGTGTTGGAATCCTAGGGAATATTGCTTGTTTTCCTGACACATGTCTGTCTTTGAGTCAAAACGAAGACCTAGGGTAGGTAAGAGCCATGGTAATGTCCTTTGTCAATGTGCATTTTCTGATTCCGGGATTCTGTGTAACACAATGTGCTATTTGCCCACAGGGCTGTGCTGTTGCTTTTGCTCGGAGACACTGATCCTCCCACCCTTCTGGAGACTAGCAGGTAATGCAGTGGTTGTCAATCTGCAGTCGCAACACTAGATGGCACTGCATCCTATATGCTATAATCTAAGTCTTTAAATGCATACGTCTTCCAAGCTGTTTATAACCATACGGCATACACCTTATGGTGAATGCTGCTAAATGAGGTGGCTTGTTGTTCAGGTCACAAGCACCCATTGTCTCCTGGTAATGTCCACACAGGCTACTGCTCACCTGTGTGTCTCAGGGAGACGCGTGTCCTCTGTGGCTTCAGCGACTACGGCTGCAGGCCTCTGTGTGCTCCAACCTGTGCTTCATCATGTGCAGCTCTACTAACGGTGCCTGTGTTTTTATACCCTGTGTGATAGTGATGCCAACCTGTATACAATGTTGTTTGTTGTGTAATTATAATAATCCTCTACACTATTTGTAACTATTGTAAAATGGTTGCTATATAGAAACGTGTGTGTGTGTGTTCTCTGCAGTGGATCTACTGTTGAAGGTCGGGGAGCTTGTTGACAAGCTATTTGACTTGGATGAGGATCTGATGAAAAGTTGGATCAAAACTCAGCCAAGTGAGGTGGACGAGGGGGAGAGCCACCAGGATGTGACCTCATCACTTCTGGAAGCCGCCAAGCAGCTGAGGTAAGGCTATGTTTGTAACATCCCTCTGTTCGGTCTCTAGACCAGGTGCTTCATGTCCTTACGCTTTAGCGGCTAATGGACCTTTCACCAGAGTTTGATTGACAGGCTATCTGACTAATCAGAAATATTGCTATGCGCCGCACTGTGTTGGACAAACACTAATCACTTGAACTGGAATCACTGTCCATAAAATCTGTTAATTTTAAATGCATATTCATAGTGAAAATGTTGAAAGGATGTTGTTATGGGACACGTAGACAACATAGACGGCTATATCTTGCCTAGACAGACTGGATTTGGCCTCCAGATCTTTACATTTCCTGAAGCCATGTGTAAAAACTTAATGGATTTGTATGCCAACTCTCGGGACAACCAAACATGTTATCCGGTAATATAATTACTATATTGTATTGGTTGTTTTAATTAGTAGGAGTTGTCAGTCGTAACCGGAAAAATGTAGAAACCTGTCTACGTCTGGTAACTGTGCTACTGGTCTCTTGCGTTCAAAACAAAGTAGGCCTTTGCTGCTTGAATAGTTTCACTTCATCTTAATTGTTAATTCTGTGTAGTCAGCAAAGGACTTGCACATGTTATAGAGTAAATAGCTTCTATTTAAAGGTCTGAGAGACCAGATGGCCTTGAAGTATACCTGCACGCCTTACAACTCCTTACAACGGTTGACGAGGGAATTGAGACTTTGGGTAAGACTGATATTTTTAATCAATGAAGACGATCAGCTGGGGATAAACAGGTCTTAAACAAGCTCATTTGTTCATCAAGTCTCTACAGGCGGACCTGGCAAAGCAGTATGGGACTTTCTTGGTGAGGTTGTGTGTGAAGACCTCTGCCAACCAGACGACCCCCCGCTTATCTTGCTAGAGCAAAAGATCCTTTTGGTCCAGGCGTTGGCGGTGATGTCAGCTCTCTACAGATGCCAAAATCAGTCAGACGGCACTGAAATGAGTAAGAGCTCAATATCTTCCTGATTGAATAGCTTTGTGGTTTTCTGTGGTTGTTTTTATAGATACCTCCATCAATCCAGTGTCAATCCAGCTACTTATTATGTAATGCTATTGATTTGTAGTGCATCCCTTTCAGTTTATCAGTATTGTGTCAGTGTTTGATGATTCTTAGTATAAATAGTACAGTATGTCAAGGTTTACATCTACATATCATCACCCTACCTTTAGACCACCTGCCTCTTGTGGGGACTATGTTGCGGGTCCTTCAGTTCCACACAGAGTATCAGGAGAGCAAGACTGCAGATGGGACCAGCTATGGGGAAGAGACTAAAGATGAACCGCTCCAGGCCCTGGTAGAGACAACAGCTGAGTTTCTAGCTGACATCTTTATTCATATCACCAAGGTAAGAGATAGGACATGCTTGATTACTAACAGATCAATCAGAATGATTTTTGCTTTTTGAAAATTGTGAAAACGTTTGACCTAATATAGACCTTGTTTTTGATCGTTTGTGATTAACATCTAATGAACAACATAGTGTAGAATTCTAGCAAACATAGGTGTTGAGATGAAGATTTGAATAAAAAAATTGTGCATGACATTTGGGAAAGTTTATGTGCAGTTCAGAACTGTCCAGAATCCCCCAGATGATTGCTTCAATAAAAGGTGAATCCTTATGTACAGTATGTCTTGGCTGGTCTACGCAGGATGCAGTGGAGACGTTGGTGAAGAAAGATTACCTGACAGAGAAGACTTGTCTCTCAGCAGTTGGCAGTTTACTTCCTCAGTTCACACCAGCAGTAAGTGTTTTTATATTCAGAGGTGGAGTGAGTCCAATGTGGGTCTCTCATTTGGGTCAGTGCAGTTCTTCACTGGTGAAAAAAAATATCCTATTGTGTGCACCTATTTTACCTCTCATTAAATGCAAGCAGCAACCATGAGAAATAACTGTATGTGTATATATTTATGTATTTATTCTACACACTCAGTTCTATCCTTCTACCCTTGTATAAAGACAATGATGTAGTACTCGCCTTATCTACCCGTGACCATGTTACACATCTTCCTAAAGTTTGTTTAATTACTTTTCTATGTAGAATTTTAATTGTTTTGGAAGGAGGTCAGACTTCTTGATGTAAGCAAATCCAGCATGTCATCTAAATATGTAGTTTACATTTTATTTGATCACGTCATTTTAATATTGTATAGTCTGTTCTTGGCAAATCCCAAGCTGACAGGGTTTCATAAAGCCATGTCATGTTAGGAGCTATAAGGGTGCTCTCTGTTGTTTGTGGTCTGATCTCCTGTGGAAAGCGCATGCTTATTCTCCACTCTTCTCTCCACCTGTGTAGTTGCAGCACCTGGAGTCTGTGCTGTCAGAGACTGAGCCTAGGTTGGCAGCCATTGTGAAGAAAAGGCTTCCTGTCTGATGGAACATTTCCTGTGGTTTGCCCAGACAACTGCTCAGTACTACTATTGTGAAGATTGTTCCACCAAGCCTGTTGGGACTCATCACAATCACTCTGTAGACATACATGTAGGCAGCACACAATTGCAGTTGTTTCATTTTATTAATGATTTCAGAGACGTTATTCTTGCCATAGTGTTATTGTGTTGACCATACTTTTATAACTTGTTCTTAATTTTTATTTTATTAATAAATGTGTTTTTTTTTTTATCTAGATTTTCTGTTCATCTACAATAATTTTGGCATGACCACACACACAATCTCACAAAATATTTTCACTTTATAGGACTCACCATCATAATATTGGACATATTTATTACAGTAAATACTTATATTACACAAATAATTGGTATAACGTGCTTATATGTTATATAATTATATAAAATGATGAGGAAAATACCCTGTGGCTATATATGAAAGCCTTACTTTAATTTAAGATCAAATTAATCATGTATTGAGTCATCGTTTCCAAGCATATGCGTAATGGACAAGCTGATGACAACATCAAGTGTTTACCAGAGGGTGACAGTCACTCGGTAAGGAAATTAAAATGAGATGAAAGGCCTGAGGCCGGCAACAATGTACTCATTTGGTTTCCAAATGCAGCGTTTCACCCACTCAAGAGAGGAGAGCTGGACATCATGCGCATTTCCAGCCAGCTTACTAAGGCAGTGAATATAGCAGCTTTTTAATTAAAGGCTGGATTCATATGTAGAACACTCTTTCTAATGGAAATCCAGAATTCAGTAGTCTGTGAGGGAAGAAGCTCACTATATGGCCAAAAAGTGTTCGCCTTGCTATTCCCTAGGTGGATGTGGACCCTAGGATGTAATGCATGAATAGTACACAGATGGTCAATGTCAATAAGTATTGCTTGGAAAGCTGTCCCTGTTCTTTAGCATTCTTGTGATGTCAATGAAATCACTCCTGTCCTTTCAATATTGTTTGAGTGATGATTCGTCCGGAGGGCCTGCTCCTAGCATTGATATGTCGCTGAGATGGGAGTGAAGCTTGGATGTTTTTTGCTGCCTTGTCAGATCCATTGCCTATCTGCCAGTTAAGGACCTGATAGGATCTGACATGTTGCTGAAAGTGTAGTGGACCCTGTCTTGTACAGACCTGAATGCTTTGCTGTGATGTTGGTGCCGGATGTCAGATATTTCCTCCTCTGCTGACGTCTGCCCACATGGCTTACTGTTCATTAAATTACATTTTACCTTGCAGTGAAATGCATTTTTCTTTTTTCTCACAATGCATAATAAAATTACCATATGGTGGTCACCATTTACATGTTGAGCATAATTCCGTTAGGTTTTATGATTAAATGTTATTTCAGCAAGGGAAATGGAGGCATGATCTGTCATATATACTGACAAATGTAGTTTCCTAACCAATGTAAAGTGTATGCATTTAGAAAAAGTCTCATTGACATCGTATGATGTCAATACAAGTGGAGTTTACTCATGCAAACTGGGAAATCCAGATGTCACTGGTGGAGTCTGTTGCCGGGCGAGCCCCCATTATGGGAAAAAAGAGATGTATGATGTGAAGCCTGTCACGTTCGCTCTCCTTTGATTACAAAGCCCACCCTATTCACATCCACTGGGCAGGGCTTGTTAAGGTGCCTTGTGGTGCTGGGTGCAATCAAAGGCCCTTCAGCTCATTTCCTGTGTTCCCTGGCTTTCTATGTCATGTCAACAGGATCACAATGAAACATTTCCCTCACTGTCATCACCATCAAAGACGTAGATGTTTTCTGTGTGCCAAATATGTACTGGTGACTGTTTGTGCTTTCATTTACCTATGCTGCCTGACCTTGACCTTTATATTGAGTTCAAAGTCCTTATAATGTCTGGGTCAGTCTATCACATTTTTAGTCATAATCCTTGTCTGGTATCTTTAAAATGTTGAATACTACTTGTTACTTACTTACTTACTTAGTATGTATTTTTATAAAATGACTGCTGAGTGGAAAATGTGTCCAATTTCTAATCGGTAATACGTAAAATAGTTTTGTGTATTTAAAAAAAAATCATATTGATGATTTCTTCAGGATATATCTTTGTATGGTTTTAGTTTTTTCTTCAAATTTTATATTTGTATTAATATAAACTAAACGATTTCCACGTTTATTCATCTCATTCATTTGTTTAATATTAAATAATGTGGTGGCAGATGTTCTGTCCTGTGCTGTCTTTGTGTACATTGTGAGGTCTGTCAACAAGTGACATATGCTGTTGTTTGCTCTGAAATGAAAGATTCTGAGCTAATTATAGTGACCTGAATTGCTTCAGGAAGTTGATGTAAGCTTTAAACCATTCTCCTATTAGGTTTGATTGCATTATTAAGATCTGCAATACTCTGATGCACAAGCAACTGAAAGTCACATTAAAACATATAGGCCTAAACTGAACACAAAGGACTGCCTAAATCGAGATCTAAGTACCACATTGACAATAGTACCAAACTAGCCCTAATCCTCAATGTACCCAAACTATGGGTTTGGCTAGGTTTAATTGCACATTGCAGTAGATAGATATTTTAATCAACAGCTGAATGGTATCCAAACAGTCT
>JAODVN010046432.1:0-10511 GCA_025434125.1 Chologaster cornuta
AGTCATTCAGTGTTTTCATTCTATGACCTGTAGAATACACCCCAGTCTGTGAGATCCAACCATTCAGACTCCATTGTAGGCTGGGAACATACTTAAGTGTTCTAACCGCCAATGGCTGTTGTTGGACAATGGACTTGTAATAGGCCATTAGGTGAACCAGATTGTGATCTGATCTAGTGGTGGGAGGGCTGTGGAGTATGTGGAGTATGGATTATGGGCTGTCTAGTATGCCTTCCTGACATTAACATGCAACAGTTGTAGTGTTTTGTTGTATCTGGTGATTAACTACACAAACTACTGTGTACAGTTGGTCAAGGAGTTATTGAGGAGCATGTCAAGTCCCCAGCGAGGAGAACCATCATGAGCAGAGAGGAGAACGAGGGCAGTGCTGCATGCTGGGTCTGCAGATCTGCGATAGATGAGTGTACGATGTCACATGCCAACACTGCATTTGTAGAAGGTGGGATGTAAACAACAACATTGTGAGAGAGTGGCTTTGTAAACACAAGACACATTAGAATTGTTTATGAGAAACATTGGAAGTGAGTGGTAAATGAATACAACTGATACCGGTTGAGCACCTACTGAACACAAGATAATAGGTTCATTCATCTGTAGATGACTTAGGCTATTGTTAAGGTACAGAAAATAATATACGGAGGTGAGGATTTAACAATGGTAAAATAGTCTTTCAAAATCACACCATAAAGTTGAAGGCTATTTAAAAAAATGTTATGTAGATATTTAATAATTTCTATTCATATTATCTAATTTGTTAGCTATTCCTTTGGCCAACCAGATGCTAGCAAAAATTATAGTATTAGCCAGTCACATGTTAAATGTTCACATTAGCATTGTGATGCCTACTTAAATATAAGCGTTGTTCCCACAGAATCTAACCAAAACACCCAGGCTAATAAATGGCTCTGTAATTACAGGTGGGGCAAGTAGTTGTCAGAGGGGATCTCATTTGCAGCTCTGTGTGCTATAGATTGGATCTGCCTTCCTGGCCACAGGAAGCAGGCGTAATGATAGGTCTCCGAGCCGCCACAGAACCACACTGAGCACGGCTCATAACAGAAAGCAACCCTACAGGGGAATTATGTGGAAGGACCTGGCACTGCAGAACTAGATTTTCCAGAAGACTGCCTCCCGGGCTGTGTTGTTGACAGTGAGTAAGCCTTGAATTTACTCTGCCAGTCAATAAATCCCCCCTCACCAAGCCAATGGGAATTGATGGATCAGTGGATGTGCCTTTTTCTGTATGTGGCACTAGTTTTATGCAATGTGTATATTTGGGGTGTGTGGGCAAGTATGTGTGTGTGTGGATATAATACATATATACACACATCTGCAATTTAAAGTCGACTGTGCTTACACCAATGGCGCTCGTACATGGTACTTGATACTTGATACTTGGTACCCCTCTGTCGAGGTGAGGCAAAACCAATAGGAATGTGGAAACACTGCCAACTGATTACTGATTGGTCAGAAAATAGTCAATTGAAGATGAACTGCTTCATTGTACAACATGGGTCTTGGTAATACCTACAGTGAGGTTAGGGGATGTAAAATCCAGAAAAGACTGGACTGATAACTAATAACTGCTACTGGAATAAACATCTGGCACTTCCTCCACTGGATTAGCATGATGCTATGTGCATGGTGCCGACATTCTGACATGTTTTTTTGTGTTCATTTATTCTACCAACTTGTGCATCTGTTTAAATATTTTCTTAGATTTCTTTAATTAGATTATTTTAAACATTTTTATTAAGAGTTTTTTTGAATTTCTGTATTTGTTTATGGAAACAACGATTGTGCAAATATTCCCTCTCTGTAAAGCACTTTGAGCTGCAATTATGTATGAAAAGCGCTATACAAATAAAGATAATTCTTAAATGCTGGTATATGACCTGTACAACCACTGACAAATGTACTATATGTAAGTCGCTTTGGATAAAAGCGTCGGCCAAATGCCGTAAATGTAAATGTAAATTAATAATAAAAGTAATAATAATGCATTCATGAATATGGGACATACTGTGCAACACAATCATTTTAAAATGGTGAAGTTTGTATAGGTTTAAATTAAAGTTTTGTATTAAATACTTATTTAATGGCAATATTAAAAACCACATTGGTCAACATGAGGTGCAGGCGTTTGGTTGCTGATTAAATGAACCGTTGGTCGCACACAGCTACCAAAGGACATTATCATGCGCATTGAAAAATAAAGTGTCTATAAAGGACCACAATGGCCAGAGTGATTCAAACAGCAGTGTTGCTATAACGACCAGCAACATTGAAGGGGTCTATCTGCAATGGAAAACAGTATGGTGCCAAAAGTGAGTGCAGTTGTATAGCGAGGACTCATGTAACATCAAGTTGTGTGGTGGAAAAGCCCCAGTACGGTGCATAATGTTTACTAATGTGTGTGTGCTGTGCTTGTCAACTCAGCCGCTACTTTTATTCCCATGAAACCTCAGATGGCACATAGACACTGTGTGTGTGTGTGTGTGGTTTTGAGCAAGCCCGTGGATCCAAGTGTCAAACCAGTGCCCAACACAGCACAGCAGGAGATGTGAGAGGTGTTTGTGCTGTTTAATCAGCTGTCTGCACAACAAGCCATTGGCTCTGCCTCATGTCCCCTGTGCAATCAGGGATAATGTTACACATGTCTTGCAGCACTTTAATTTATATTAATATGGTGACTTCGGGATTCCGGATTATCATACAAAGGAATTCCCAGAAAGCAGCGAGCCCTCTGCGGTTACTGTAGTTAGTAGGGAACCATACATACTGTATCTCCACTCCTAAGTTGTGCGGGCTGAAGGCTGGGTCCGGACTTGAGCCAGAGCAAAGTACACCAGCCTCAACATTCAGATGAAGAATGAAGTACTGAAGAACCCTGCTGAAGGTAGTGCAGTGTCCCTGTGCATATTACATATTAGAGGTGCGTATGGGTCATGCCTGGGGTAAGCCCAATGAGAGAAACTCTGCTGAACTGTGCAGAAATGCTATGTTGTGTAAATTGCTCTGACCTGTCTGAGTCCCTTTTAAATAAAATACTTTTCAGCATGTAGGAAACACAAGATGCAACAACAAACTAATGTTTTTAATAGTTGAGTTTAAGATGTGTTTCATTTATCGATTGTTTTACATACTTTATAATGTATAAAGTTTAAAAAAAGACTAAACAAAATCAAATATTAAATGTATTTATTTAATCCCAAATAATTGTATGTAAACAAACAATATAATATTCTGTGTAAAACGTAATTCACATTGGTTAATGAAATTCTTCAGGAGGGTGTGTCTTTATGTTTTTCTCATGTGGCCCATTCTTCCCGCCTCACCTCTCGATTTAGATGCCCACAAAAGATGGTCCTCCAATAGAATCCACCGCTAGCACCACTAGCACCGTTAGCACTGCTAGCACTGCTGCATTTGGACGTGGTTGGCTCGGTGGATTTCAGCCAATAGGTTTGCCTGTTCCTGTTCCCCTTCAAAAGGAGAAGGGTGGCTGAAAGAGGGAAAGGGTAGCAAAGCACAATTTATCTGTAACACCTTGAGACTTTGAATTACACTTCAAAGTCAAATCTGACTGAGCGCAGCAAGGGGCATGTGATTAAATTTCACATCTTAATGCAAAAGGACAGACTAGTGGCTGTGTCGCCTTGAGCAGTCCTGAATGTGATCTTGAGTTAATTTGACAATATACTTTCATTGAGTATACTGTAGAAAGATTCTACCCACTACTGCAGATAAGACAATATGCTTACTGTATGTAAACACTGGTTTGGTTACTTCAATGCTACTACATAGACTTGTCCATTCACACCATCAATGTGTTTGTGACACTGCAACACTTGGTTATATAAAAACACATGTCAAGAGTTATTCATTTATTGGCTATGAGTCACATAAAGGCTCCAGAGAAAATGTCACTGATAAGCTACAGCGCTTTTTAGGGTGTATTTTTACGGTAATATACTGAGTCAATCTCTTAAATTGGATTTTTTTTAAGATAGGCTATTTGCTCCTTCCTTCCTCTAGAAAATAAAATTATTGTAGGGTGCATGCAACGAAATTGCATGGTGGCTGTCGATTTAAGAGCTTCTGAATGTGAGCTACGACAGTTTTATTACTGCTACTGCTCCTGTCAAGGTCTGTTAACAACACTAGCATGAGTAAAGACACAGGAAACCAAACACACTGAAGTGTTTTACTGCCACAGTCACCTGACGCAGCAATGTTTTCCTTTGTTTCATTGAACATCTCTTTTTAAGGGTGGGTTATAATTATGAAAAGTAGTATTAAAGTAGGCTATTGTGGCCTACTAGAATTGCATTTGACTTAAATAATGCTTTTCACAGAAACATTTCTTTCCACAAATTATTATTGTTACCTAAATTATTAAAAGTGTCAAAAAATCCAGAGCAATCTCAATTCTAAAAGATTTTCTGCCGATACACATTAAATAAATCACTGTACAACTGAACAGCATAAACACGTTTCAGTTACAAATGGTTTAATGTGGTAAATATAAAAACACAATCCAGATAGGCGCTAGTTAACGAGCGTGTGCCATTTGGTTGTGTCAGTGTGTCGCCACAGCACGGCTAATGAAGGAAACACAAACTCACCCGTCCCTGGAGAGAGAGCGCTTTCTGCCTGGGCCTCGGAAGGTGGCTCTGGTGAAGTGTTAGACCCCCTCCTTGTTCCGGGATATCCTTTTCAGTGTTCAGTGGCACCACCCCCTAATCCCTGCCAATCATTCTTCTGCATTCAGCCCTGCATGCCCCCGCCCCCCCCCCAACCCCACACCACATTCCATCACTCTCTCTTGCCCCCTCCCCTGGAGTCAAAGTGACTACCTCCCTCTTCCAATATAATGCTGCTCCTTCTGCCTTTTCCTACCTTTTACAATTATCTCCCTTTCCTTCTGTCCAAAATCTCTCCTCTGCATCCTCCTCCCTCCCTCTTCTTCTCTCTGTAAGTAATATGTTAATGCTTCCAGCATTCCTGCATTATCTCAGCTGCCATGACAACTCCTGTGAGCTCCCTCATGCGGGAAGCTGGGATTGAGGCACTTCCACTTGCTCGTTCCGTGCCGTGTGGAACAGACAGACATGGTGCCCCAGCCACACGCGTCTTCTGGGGAGGAGAGACGTGCATCTTGCAGAAGAGAAGGCCCTTGTGAACAAGGTGGTTTTCATGGCTGCGTCGTCGGGCTATCGCGTTCGCCGCTGTTTGTTTGCTGCTCATTTATTCTGGTCGCAAAATAAACGGAGCATTCAGCTCAGCTTGTTTGACAGCTTGTTTGTTATGGAATCTTGAATTAATGTGGAGTGACGCACAATCTCCTGTCAATCGACTGTTATGTTACGCTGTGCGCCATAACACTGTATACTGTTTCTCTTTAGACCAAATATAGCATGGAATATTACTGCAGTGTTGATGTTATAGTGGAAATTGTAGTAGTTTTTAGTTATGTTTTGTAACCAATTTGATTTCTACTGTATGATGCAAAAATGGCTTAATTATGTATTTAAATCATCATCTAAAAATCATTAGCATATAATACATTATGATAATAAAATATGCGAAATGTTATGTAATTTAAATATCAGAGAACCAACTTAAATACATTAAATGGATTTAGTTTAGGGAAGCGTGTATTGTGATTTTGATAGCTTGTAGTAAAGATGCCAACCAAATTGATGCAAATCCCCACTGTAAGTGCAGTAAGGAGAACTGTCAAAATAGCATTGAACCTCTATTGGCTGTGTTAAGAGGTAGCAATGCATTTACATTTATCTCTCATGCTGCGATTCATGCTGCGATACCGCTAAACACCATTGATCTTTTTTTTCTAGGAATTTGAGACGCTAAGATAATTTATCTTTATGCTAGTTTATATTCTGAATCTTAAAAGGCCACTAAGTAATTTGCGGTTTTAAGTTGTAATTAAGTTCTAAGTTTTAATATGCATACACAGCTTTAAACAAGAAACCATGTTGGCCCTGTGGATAACTGTGGACTTCACAGCATGAAAAGGTAATTCTCCAGTCAGTGACACTGACCTAGACCTGGAGTTGGTCCCTGGGCGCTGCACAGTGGCTGCCCACTGCTCCATTTACGGATGCGTTTAGTGCAGAGAGCAAATGTCACTATGTGACAATAAAAGCACCTTTACAACAATGTGAGCTGAAAATTATCAAATTTGGTATTCTACTTTAAACACATAGAAATATATAAGAAAGTGTCGGTAGGAGAGTGAGTACCAGATTTGTATCCACATGTCAAATATTACATTTCCATAATTGATCCCTTTAAACCATCTGTAATTGAAAAGAAACACAAAATGTCAAATAAACAGCAAATTGACGTTTTAAAGCCTGTGTTGACTGCAAAAACACTGTTCAATAAATCCATAAAGTTGTATCTCCGGTTGGTCATTAGCCTTATGGCTATGGGGTGGCTTCAGTCAATGCTGCTTCAGATAGCTCTGTCACTATGGCAAGGTGACTGAGTTTGAAAACAGAATGGGATTGACCTTTGGACCCAAAGCTACTCAGCTGTGATAAAATGCTGACACAATAGACTCCCCAAGCATCACTCTATGTCTTTCCTTCTCTTTCTCTCTCTATTGCTATATATCTTGTCTTGTTCTCTCATATGTGTGACCCAGAAGAAATATCTACTTGTTTTAAGATTCACTTAATTTAATCAGTTCAGGTTTTGCTGTTTATGTGATCGTGTGTGTGTGTGTGTGTGTGCACGTGTCCGCTTATGAGCAGATCTACCAAAAGCACCCAGTGGAGTTTGAGTAATGCCTACCATTGTTTGCCAAAGACAGCAAATAGGGAGTCTAAACATTTAGAGTGTGTGTGTGTGTGTTTGTGGCCTCTGCACAGCTATTTGAATAAGGCGTGAGGAGATTCTTGGCGGGGGCCATTCTCTGTGATTAATGGCAGTGCAGATGGTTTACAGATGCCATTTACCCAGGGAATTAACTCTTAAAGTTTACAACGAGCCCAGTGCTGGGCCTCTGGCAACTGCAGGCTAGCCTGTCCCAGTAACAAGCAAGGAGCCCCAGGGCAGACACAGGGCACATACAGTATCATATCACAGCGTTAGCTAGCCAGCTAGCTCCCACAGCAACGAAAGCCCTTTGTGTCGCAGGAGACAATGAACGTATACGAACAAATTAACTTGTGTTAAACTTGACCTTTGTCGACCGTACGTTAATGCTGATGTTGACCTGTAAGTAATCCATCGCTCACCTACCATATCTGTCATCCATCCATCGTCATTCATCCTTCGTTAACAACTTTATAGATAGTCTGAGGGGCTCTATTTAATGATCTAAGAGCACATTAATAGCTTAAGGCACAAAGTGCATGTAGGGCGTGTCCAAATCCACTTCTGAAAGTTTAACGATTTATAAAAAGGCCACTGTGTTAGCCATGTAGTTTATAAGGGTTGTGATTTTCTCTTCATTATTTGTGATTTTGGTGTTACCTGTATTAATAAACAAATGATCTCCCATCCCCTTTAATAATCTAAGCAGACTATCTACTGCAACAGCGACATTCTACCAAGATCCCTAAAATATGTTGTTGTAGGCTACACACTGATAATATTGCACTCTTATTTGTTTAACCTGTCCCTGTGTGTGGAGTGTACGCGCGCTGTGCACCCGCCATAGGCGATACTATATTGATAATGTACCGCGCCGTTGCCTTTAGACCAAGTTGTTGGTCAATCGTGCAGTCACTTTCTGCTGCCTCATGCCAGCAATGCGCCAACAACACTCCGTGTTTAGAGTGCATTTACTATTTAAACAACGTGGTCGCTGGACGGGAAAATGACAACTGCATAGGTCTGAAACTAGCGTTCCCACCTCCATTGTAGCATTATTTTGCATCAGGTTTAAGATACTGTAGGGCCGCTGTATTTTTACAGAAGTATATATTTTGAATGTAAATGTAATTTATGTTAAAAAGCGGAACATTTAAATTACGCACAAATAACACACTTTAGAACATACACAAACATTAGAGATGGGGCCCTTCTTTATAGAAACATTAGAAGTCCGTTTTTGAAAATGAAAGTGAATCAAGAATAAAAAGTCTTCTGCTGAATACGAGAGGTTAATTTCTAGGCAATATCAGAATGAGGACTACAAAGTTAACGTTAAACAACATTTCTATTCCACTTAAAGTGGATAGGCTAAAAAAATTGAATCTTGTAATATTCATTTAGCACTCTGGACTGGACTGGAGCAGCTGTGATGCTGAAAAATAGCACCCTGTGGTTGATATCTCCCTTTGGGTGTATTGTAGCAACAGCGGGCCTATTGTGGGTGAGTGGTGGAAAGTGTCAGCTTTGAATCCATTAAATGTAGCCCCACCGAGCCGCACTTTATTCAATCGTTAAAATGGGAACGTGTCATGACCCCCCTACAGACACTCTCACACCTCCTTGGCCTCTACCATTGTGCCTCCACAGAGCTTTTATTCCAGTAAAGGTGCGGGAGCAAGGCCTTGCACCCATTGTTATGTTATTAGAAGCGGCTACAGTGCATTGTATGTGGACACCATTAAGAAACCGCTACCAATCTCCTGTCGCTGTTACAGCAAGCTAATACACCACCCCACCTCCACACACACATCACACTATTATGTGTGAACTGGTAAAGTGAATTACTAAGTGTCACACATCTTACAAACAGAACACATGGGAGATATTGTGTGCTATCCAAAGCTAAAATGTGACATTTTACTTGTCTTGCTTCTCACATAATTCTAAATTCAGACTGTCCAAAATGCATCTGTGCTGTAGTCCTCATTATGTCACCCATTCCTTTCCGAAGAGCTGTTTTGAATGCAAACGTTTTGTCTCCAAAATGGCTACAGTGTCGCCACTGGATTAGTTTCGAAACAAATTTGCTATTGCTCTCACACAAATGGATGGTCATTTAGTAATGATTCTTGATTGGTTAAATGAGTCATGTGATGCATGACCTAGTGATGATGCAACTGGTGGCAAAAAGCCAGAGCCATTTTGAAAATCATCACCACCATCTCCCTTTATTCAAAGATATGAAATGATCTATGAAGACGGTGACTTGATAGCATATGTATGGATGTATTGTATGTTGTATTGTATGTGTTGTATGCATGGTGTGTGTTCAGAGCAGACAGCAATCTTCACATCAGTTACTTGTTTCCGTTGTAATATCGAGCTCGGGCTTGGTGGGCTTTAGCACTGCATTGTGAGCACTGAGCTGTGATACCTGCATTCCATCCCTTCACAGACACAAACCCGAGGAGGGCTGTGGTTAGACGCCACTTAAAGAGGTTGGTTCAATCCACCCCTCTTGTCACCAGTCGGTGTTATCAATCGTCAAGTTCCCCTCGCTCTGCCTTTCTGTCTGTCCCATTCTCCCACCCCTTATTTCCTCGACCAGTCAAACCTATATTTATCTGACAAGCGCTGCATTTCCCAGCAGTTAACACACACACACACGCACACACACACATTCAGGTGTGGTTAGTATATTGTGCCTGCGCGCACAAATGCCGAGGGTGCAGGTTCGTCTGTCTGCTTGGGAAGCAACAGTGAAATCCGATGACTTGAAATGCGCCGGCTTGCTTTTCCTTGTCCGTGCAGCGAAACTTGCAATATTCAGCACACACACACACACGTGATCGAACAAACACAGAACACTGTTTACAGTAAATGAGCCCCGGCAAAGGATTGTTAGGCAAGTCAAGGCCACAAGCAGGAGTCATCAGAACATACAAGGTGATGCACTGTAGACTCCCCTGGCGCTGTTTAACCAGCATGAGGCATGTCATCAGGGCTAGCAAGTCAACATGTCATATCCCAAATAATTGCAGAAGAATATTTCACCTGCACACTGTAATCACTTCTAAGGCACCTCTCAAGCTCAAATGAGATTACCGCTATATTATATTTTTGTTAAATCCTTTATAAAGGTCCACGCTAAAGGTTTTACTGCATGAAATATTGCTTGCTGTTTTTAATTACTGTAACTGGATGTATCTTTTAATCTCCATTGGCTTCCAATGTATCTCAACTAATGTATGATAGTAGCCTTGTGTATGCACGAGAGATGTTACCAAGGAATTTAATGTAATTTTTTTAAATTTAGCTGCATTAGATTATTTCTGAGATAAAAGACAGATACAATAATTGAAGTTGTAAAAAAGTCAGGTTTGGTTTCATCCAGATCCACAGCACGTGAACAGCTAGATTGTCGGGGGTTTAGCTAAAGTTCAACATCACATTAATCTCACATGATCTTGAGAACGGGTGTATAGTAGGTGTTTAACAAGTGATCACAGGCAGAACGTGAATAATTATCTCTACTGTAGATCTGACATATCACTATGAGCAGTGTTCCCACTGAAAACAGATATTACTAATCACCATTATGGGAATGCATCAGTAGCAGATCCATAGTACGGCATGTC
>JAODVN010046651.1:0-10504 GCA_025434125.1 Chologaster cornuta
TCTCTCTCTCTCTCTCTCTCTCTCTCTCTCTCTCTCTCTCTCTCTCTGCTTCTGCCTTACTCCTCCTCCAGTACACTTCTGCCTATAGCTTCTCCTCTGGCTGTGACACACCTGCAAACCTCCCCCCCTCCTTCTGTGCTCTCTCCATGTAGGTGAGTTAACTGGGGCTGCCAGCACCACTGGGATAGGAGAAGAAGAATCTCCTCCCCCCCACACTCGTTCCCCAGGCCCTCCCCTGCAGCAGCCTCTGATCACAGTGCTGTGGCAGTGCCGTCAACAGTTTAGCACCTAGCCGCGGCGGGAGGCCTTTGTTGGCTGTGTTCTCCGCCGCGTGTTTTCCGCCGCGTGTTCTCCGTGTGTCCACTCGGAACCAGAAATAACCCTGGCGCTGCTAACCCCGCGCACGCGTGTGTGTGCATGTGTGCGCGCGCTGCACTTTGGGTATGTGTGACATGTGATGTAGCGTTTACATCCCCGCCACGAGGCGGCCTTTAGCGCCCCAATGTAGTTAAGGTACCTCACTGGGGAAGCAGCAGGGCTACTGCGATCTAGAGGTTGGTTGTGTTACTGCAGGTGTAACCGGTGAACTAGGTGTGATATATAAAGTATATTATTCATGTTGCTTACATACATATAATATACATGCCACATTTGCAGTACAGTCCAAGAAACCGCTAATTGACTCTTTATTGATGGAAGTTTTTATATGTTAATAATGACTACAGTATAGATGTTACACACATAAACGTAAATACACAATATACACGTAAATAAATGAGGTTCCCGTTTAGCTGGAAAGGCACCAGTGAGGGCCTGAGCCTCTGCATAAAGTACACTGCGTACAATGCTAGCTACTAGCGAGCGTGACGGCACGAGTGAGCAAAAAGGCAGCGATCTGAGTGGCGTTAACACTGTGTTCACTCAGCGGTACTGAAACTTCACCAGGATGAATCACGACTGACGAAGAAAAGGCCAAAGACAGATCAACTCCAGATAAGCAGAAAGCGCATGGAGGAGGCGGGGGATGGGGATTACGGGTTGAGGATGAGCGGATGAACAGAGGATGATCTCGGGATTACCCACACAAGCTGAGCATGCTAATAACACATCCAGAAGGCTAATACACACTCATGGAAACACATGTCTGGGCTCACACTTTACTTAAAGCATTACCAGTGTAGATGATACGTGTATTTGTCTGTACATTAGTCAACATATAAAATAGACTGCTAGGGAAGGCTCGGTAAACTCATGGCAATTTGGAATATTATTACAGCAGTCGACTTGTGATATTATGAAGATGTCAATGCACTAGATTCAACGTGTGCATTGGGTTCATAACACTGGCTTTACAGAGGTTATGGAAAAGTAACAGTAAAGGGTGTGGAACCTCTTTACACAACTGAAAAATGATAGACCACACCCCCAACTTTTGATATACACTGCCTTGGCTGCATAAGCCTTTATATATGAAGTTTGCAGATAAGAGCTACATGGCCGGCCACTATACAGCCACAACACTGAGATATGAATGTGGTCTTACCTGATTGTGAGGAGGGTAGCCATGGTAACCGAGGGTCAGTGGGTCATTGTTCTAAAATAGAAGAGAGCAGATGTTTTGATTTATGGACTACAGCGTCAAAAAAAGAAACACACAGGTCACCTACAAGATTTAGGTTAATTGTGTGTGCACTCCATAACAGTCTTAAAGGTTTCAATAGAGAACAAGATTTTTTTATAGAAAAGAGTAGCCTACTACACAGCACAAAGCACACCTCGACTACACCTATGGCAAATGAGTAATGAGCATCACAGTACAGTACGGCTTCAGCACTGCAACAAAAACTTAAAGAAAAGCATGGTTTGTGCAAGTTCAATTGATAGTAAAAAATAAATAAATAAAAACTTATTGGAATATACTAAGCTTCACAAATGGAAAAACTGGATTTCTCATTTGTTTTTGTTTTTAAAGGATTTTCCATTAAACTGCACTATAAAGACCAGACCAATAGATGCATTGCCACTGGTATTGATAATAGGGTCATTTTAATAAAGTCTGAGTTTGAGAGAAAGTAAACATACAGGCTATTCAAGGCTTTTGATGTTGCTGTTTAGACTAGCGGGAGAATCCCAGCCAAAACCAAGATGCTCCCTTAATCGGAATACAAAAATCGGATAATTTAAACGGATTTGCCAATATTGTATTATTACAGTTATTGTCATTACCTGTATTTACCTCCTCCCACCCTTCCTTAGCTGTTAACAGTTATATTTGACATACACTGGTGCAGTGTTCAACATGCAACATTTACTCACACCATCAACGCCCACACAGCCTCCATGCATGTGCTCATATGTGCACAGTAAAGGCACAAGTCAGGCCTCAGGCCTTCACTCTAAGCTCTCTCAGCCCACCACTGTTTTTACAAGGGCTCTCGGTAGTGGATGATCTTGCTAATTGTTGCATTACCAGCTCCTAATTACATTAATTCTGACAGTGCCACAATCCTTTGGGTCTCTTCGGTCAGTCTTTCTTGCCATTTTACTTGCAAACACATCCATTGTCTGCCTGTAAACGACGCCACAACAGGGGTGAGACTTAAAGGGAACAGGCCAGGAACCATGGAGAGAGAAGCATGACATGAGTGCTAGCACATAAATAACAGAATGTCCACATTCATTACGGTGAAATCTCCTCAAAGTATTTTTGCAAGTAAGAAACCATCTGTTTAGTGCCAAACATTAATTGGAAATCCTATCATCACTCCCTAAAATAGTCAAGAGATTGTAACACGCTTTTTCGCACCCACAACGTTGTTATATTCTGGTGTTTACGTCGACGAGGGCAGTTGAATTTTGTGTGTACTTTGAGGTGAAAACACATTTACTTATCTACCACCATTAACCGCTACATTACAAAACATTGCCCCTCTCCTTCCATTGATGTGGAACCATGTCCCCTGTCCCATGTCCCCTGGAGGGAACACTATGCTCTGCACGCATCGCAGTGAGTCCTTTGTTTAATACTATAGTCATCCATCTCCAGATTGCCACCCACGGGGGCATTTGACTAAAACTAAGGTTGTTCCAAATGGGAGAGTTTTTTTTTAAACTGCAGTTAGTACCGTATGTGTCTCTGACTCTCAGCCAAAAGCATACTTAGTGAGCGAGCTGGAAGCTGTAAATAATAAATCACCTTTTAGAGGTTTGGCTTAGGCTAGCATGAATAAAGCATTATTTTGTCGTCGTCCCCCACACACACACACACACAGCCAAACTCAATGCATCGGCAACAAAAAGTATGTAGCTCGACTCCATGAAAACATGCTAACACAGGCCAACAGCACGCCGAGCTGACAGGCAAAGTTACCGGAAGGAAGGAAAAAGAAGAAACCAAACGTCTGGAATTCATGTTTCTCTGCTCGCAAAAGGGAGAAGGGAGAAGGAGTGAGAGAGAGGAACGGAGAGAAAAAATAAAGTAACGGGATAGAGAAGGGTGTGGGGGCAAAGACAATGACTCATACATGAGCAGTCATGTGCTTCATTTCCTTGAGGAGCAGAGGAGAGCTAATGATGCAGGCGGGCCTAGGACGACTGGTCGGGAGGCACATGGATCCACTCAGCCTACGCCTTCCCACCCCACACACACACACCCTTAAAAGATAAGCCTTTATTTAGCCCTGCAAAGAACCCAGAAGGCAGTCGCCACAGTTACAGCATTTAGCAGACACTTTCATACAAACGACTACTTCTAGTCATTACAACCGTCAGTTAGCACAAGAGGTCAGACACCAGTTGTCGTTAGCAACTGGCATTATACCAGAGACATAGTTAGACACAGTTATACTAGAACATACATTATCCGATATACACATAATAGCAGGCAGTAACTGAAGAAGCACAGCCCACCACCCCCAACAAAGTGGCAACAATCTGAGAGCTTAAGGACAGGAGAAGGTTGGGCTGTTAGCTTAGCCACCCCTCTCAAAGTATACAGGAGGTTCACTGTTTGTTGTGAAACAAACACAAAGGTGGATATTCCTCATGGTGGAGGTGTAGAGAACAGGGTAGCCTCGGAGCTCTGTGTTTGTGTGTGGACTCGCTTTCTAAACCAGCGCAATAGTTTCAGAATGGCGATTCTCAAGTTTATAAATAGCACTACTTTGCTGTCTTTATGTAACCAACCTTGAGTCACAGGTTTAAAATAAGTCAAAACGCAGATATTCCTGTGTAGTGGCAAGACAACTGGGTAGATGGTAGCGTGTGTGTGTGTGTGTGTGTGTGTGGCGGTAACAAACTGCAGAGGACGATGGAGTGAGCAATCGTGAGAATGTAACACGATGACTTGTAGCCAACAGATGGCGTAGGCAGAAGGGGGGGAAGGGGTATAGAGTACTCCGGGAATGGGGGGTTGGCAGAAGCGCAGTATGTGCTTTAACTTAATTTAACACTGATTCTCCTTAAATGCTCTGTTCTTCTGTCGTACCGACACCTCACTGCAGTGCTCTCTATATGAAACAGAGGGCAATGCCGACCTAGCCTCCCAGTGCACCGGACAGAAAAAAAAACAAAGCGTTGTAGTAGTGGGTGTTAGGTTCCAGGGTCTTTCACCATTTCCTACATGGCTACTTTGATTTATCCCACAACTGCTTATCATTCATATGGTGCTCTGGGGATGAGTCGCTTAAATGAAAAAAATAAAATGTTGTCATGAAACAACACTTAATTTCATAGAAGGACACCCTAACAAACTGCACAGCACCCCGCACCATGCGCTCAAGGGGATGTGAATGGCTTTTATCCACAGAGCACTTATGTGCTAAGCCTCCAGCATGTGTTTATTTGCCCTCAGTAGACTTTACATTCCTCTGACGTTAGACAGTGTACAACGTTTCTTCAAGAACGCACAGTCTGTCGTCAGAGTGGAGTTTTGAAGCTAGAAGACAAGTTGTTAGCATTTGCTGTTGTTTACCTATACTGGCTTTGAAGTGAAAAGCAAACACTTAGGCTTGGCAGCCAATTAAGTACTAAAATAAGATGAAACTGGGATTTACTGGGCAAAGACTGTAATAATAATGATAATCCTCCTAATAAAATATTGAAAGGAGCAACTGATTCAGAAGAAAATTAGTACAATAATATGCACAATTCATAGGGATCATGTTGACCATAAGTATAATGAAATAGCTTCTCTTTCACCTATAATATAGACCACTTCAGGTTATAAAATTACCCCCTACTAATTGTTTGTAGGATAACAGGATTACCTCCTATAAATAAAGTGAATGTTTTCTCACTTTATAGAATTAGTACAGATTTGGTTGCTGATGTTTTCATTCTATTTCAGTGCCTTCATGAACAAAGTGGCAATCCACCTACATTAATGTCCTAGTCAAGTAATTTGTCCCAACACTGTCACCACAGGCCAGACCTTATTAGGCTGAAGGTTGTCCTACACAGGGGGACGATAAAAACAACATTGACCGCTCAGCAAACGAAATGGAAATTGAACCCGACAATCTCCTCTGAACATTTCCAAAAATCTGTCTTGGATTCGAGACACGTCGTGTTCTTGTTAATCCCTGTCTACCTGGAAAACACTCCAGGTCTATTGGAGTGCCGCTCTGGAATGTGAAAACGCCCCTGAACCTCGTTATTCCTTTCTGCACTCCTCAAATCCAATCGGTGGCCTTTGCAGGAGTGTAAAAGGTTATCTCTGTTTCCAGGCCCCATCTAATTCTATAGACCAGATCTATACTATTGGACAAGTGATGTGTGTTGGGGGTAGAGATTGGCATGTGCACTTAAAGCTAATTACTTCCAGCAGAGCTTAGCATCCCAAATCATTCGGCTGAATCCACTTGGTCATCAATAAAATGCATCCATGTTATCAGAATACTGGCAGAGGGTGTCTTTAGCCTAATGACACCATCCTGACCTCGCAATCTCCAATTAATTTCACTGCAAGTAATAAGTCTTATAAAATATGTTTGTTGATTGTATAGACTAGAGGACAATCAGCAGTTAGATGAAGTTTTTCCCAAGATGACGTGTACATTTTCCACCAGTGGCTGACGTACTGTAAGCATTCCGATTAGGAAGACCAATAGCAAAACAAGCAGTTCTTCTGGAATTCATTAGCATCCCATTTTTTACAAATGCTATTGTTTTAAGGCGTTCCAGGCTGATACTTTGTTTCATGAGCTAGGGTGTCTTCACCCCTACTATGTATATCTAGTGAGGTAGGTTACCCTGCTAAATTAGTAGGAAATTGAAAAAAGAAGATTGTATTGCAGCCTTGGTAATAATCAACTATGTATTAATTACAGTCAGACCGTCAGACACAGGTCAAAGTTTAGTCATAGATTACTAATAAAATAAATTACAAATTAACAATTTATTGCAATGAGAGTGAGCATCAAGTAATTCTACAAAGTCCTGCTGTTTTAGGGGGAGCAGGTAACAGTTTGCCATGCACATGTTCAGGATCCCCTGGAACCTAGAACTGCAACATTTTCACTATAGTTTCTTAGAAAGCCAAGTGCTCCAATTATAAAATGGTCAAACTGAACGTCACTAGACCTAATTTGCTGCTAAAATATTAATGGTGTCATCAGGTCACGGGATTAAAAACAGCCATCTCTCTCACACACACAGGAAGTGTGTTTTATCCATGAGATTAAAAAACAAAGATGGAAAAATCCCACAACGCAAATGTTACAAATGCCTTTTAAAAAAGGTCAAAAGTAAGCCATTGTTTACAAATTGGCAACCAATATGGCCCTCATAAACCACAATTAATTAAATGAGTTGTTTGCTATCCCTGTGTGTATGTGTGCGTTGTTTGTATGTGTTATACTGTATGTGTGTGCGTACTATGCACTGTATTAATCCTCCCGTAGATAAGGATTGCGGGGATCAGTGTGGTTATAAGTGGTTATAATACCCCCTCCCTTATAGCGCAGCGATCCCGTTGGCTCAAAACAAAGCCTCTTTACTGCCACTGATATGGAAAATCTGTTCCTGTTCCCACCCCCACCCCCCCATTTCCGGGCCATCCTGCCATCTGATGTTCAATATTTTTTAGGGGCTGAAGCGATCGATCTGTGCTTCACTCTGACACACATACACACTTCTGCATGAGTGCATTACCTCCCTACGCCTGTCTGTCAGCACTCCTTGCAGAGTACCTCACCCAGGCCAGCCATTAGTTATCCCAATAGCAAACATGCCCCATTATCACTGCTTACATGGCAGAGAAGCTGCTTAGTCTTCATCTCTCAACCTCGACTAATGTAACATAATGCGGTATACAGTGCATTCTGGGGTCCCCTGTGGTGTCTTATTAGAAGACTAGAACTACAGGAAAAAGCCTGCAATTCTGCCGTTCTTGTGGAAGAAAAGCTGGACGCACAACACTCAATGCAGCAAGAATTCACGAGCATAGCTTAAGACCTGGTCTGGTGTCAAACAAGCAGAGGTGGTGGATGGTAGCCCTATATGTTTTTTAAACCCCCGCCTGTCTATCCCCATAAAGGTCCAACACTTCCCATTCCTCAACTAATGTTACAATGTACCACAAAGCTTTGCACATGAATGTACAAGTTTCTTCATTTGATTGTGGAGAGAAAACAAGTAGCAAACATTAATAGCCTACTTATAAACGTGACACTGTCTTGTTTAGGTTAAGTCATTTGGTAATTATTTCATAGGCTATATCAACTTTTTTTTAATCCGGTAAAGTATTCCTACCATCCTGTGCGCTAGGTAAACCTGAACTGACCAATAATAGCAAGTCAGCTGCCTGCAAACCCTGCCGTGGTGCAGTGGGCCAATTTATCAGAGCAACCACTAAAATACATTATGGGTAGGTCATTATATTATAGCATTTGCAGACCACATGAAAACGTTTAAGGCCCCACGCCATTGAGCGTGAGAACAAGACACTCGGGCAAGCAGCACGGTGCGTGTGTCATGTAAAGGGGAGCCAATAATGCGTCACACTGCTGTAGGCTACTTGGCCAAGAGCCCTTTCTCACCTGGCCAACCTCGGCGATTCCAACGGAGCCGTCGATACGGGGACGTTTACACTCCGCACCGGTTGCGTCCAGCAGAGCGGCCGCAGTCTGAGTGTCAGGCTCCGGGTCTCCTCGCTTCATGCCTCGGACAGCTACGGGAGCCCCATTCGGGTTAGCGTGCACTCCGGCCATTGTTTCCAGCTCTCTATCCCGGTCTATTAGACCCCGGGAAACGGGCAGCATGATGGATGCAACGTCGGTCGACATTAACATTTAAAATCCCCTTGATTACTGTCGCTATCTAAATTAGGGGAAAATAGTAAACTATTCGTGGCCACTACCAGTGGAAAATTCCCCGTGTTGTCCAAGGGCCAAGCAATTTTTAGTGTAGCCTACTTTTGATTCGCTGCAATAACTCAGATCATAGTCTACAGTGTTTGCGTCAGGCCTTTATATAACACTAGTTCATAAATGCTAATACTATCAATTTGCGATTTAGCTGTTTGATTTAAGCGCAGAGCTTTATTAAAAACAAAATTAGAATGGCTTAACACCGGTCTTTTTTACCGTTTAAAATATAGTCTCAAACATGAATGGCCAATGTTTTCCCAGCTTTGTGATGTTGCAGTGTGTTTGCTGAGAATGTATTTACTGCGGACGGCTCTAGGCCTACAAGCTCCGATCAGATCATAACAAAGAAAAGACTGCGAAGGTGATCGCTGTGAAACACAACGCGCGATTCCTATTAACCCTTTATTCAATAACACATCAACATCCTACCGCAACCTCGAGAAGAAGAATCCCTAAACATGTCCTCCCTATCGCCTTTCCTCCCCGTCTAGGAGCGATCACTTTTACCACACAAAGGTGTTAACTATCCTCGTCAGGCGCTCTCGTGCCATGATAGTCCACTATTCTGAGTAGAACGATTCCCACAAAAATAAAAGACAATGGGACTGCAGCGTGGCCTTGTCCCTCGCTTGTTTTTTTCCTCCCGTTTCGCGGTGTGCGTTCTTGTGGCGTGTGCGCTACAGAAAGGAAATTATCTTCCCTCCCCCTCTTCGTGTAGTCATTCCTCTCTCCCTCCCCTTCCCTCGATCCCCCTTCTCTGGTCTTCCGCTCTCCCTTTGAACGATCAGCCAGCCAATAAACGCAGTGTGCCGCAGTGCTTACATACATTGCATTTGGTGGAATGGTGTGTGCGTGTGTGGGGGGGTAATGTTTCTGTCCACAATGTAGTCTTACCTTACCTAAACAGAGCGGTCATTTCGTTTTTTTCCCATATAACGCCAGCCTGAAAATTATGTTTAAACGCAGTTGCAGCTCGACCATAACCGATGTAGATCACAAGAACTATGCTAAGTCAAAACTCTTAATTGCCAACGATTCTCATGCCTACATTACACAATAGTTAAACCACTACACAGCCCAAGGTCTTCTGCCCCCAGTAATGCTAGAAGAATCCTACACCATTTACTCCACAATATTTGTTGCTTTAGTGACCCCCAGTGGCTGAATACATTGACCTTATTAATGCAACAAATTGCTGAAAGAGGTTATATGATCACTCTTGGGCACAACATACCAAAGTATGATAGAAACCAAGTAATCTTTCTTAAATACATCAAGGCTATATCTTGCTTCAAACTGATGTGCACAAGGGATAGCCGAGGAAGTTTATTACAGCCCATAGCATAATTGTAAACATCGGCTTTCCGATTTGCTGGAGATCTTTTCACAGAGAATCTGAGTGATCCAAAAACGAACAAAACAAACCTGGAATTTCCCCAGTATGACTTTTATTAACATTAAGCCATGGACTAAAAAGGAGAAAGATGGACACATTAGGGTTAACATTGCATCATGCCATTTTCTCCCCTCAGTGAATTCTTGCTGGTACAGAGTCAGCAGCTCAGCTCAGCAGCTCAGCTCATCTTGCCAGATCACAGCACTGACCTGCCTCTTCCACAGCTTAGCTGGAAAACAGGAAATGGATCAGATGATAAATAATTCAAAACACACCACATTACCAAGTCATTGTCCCGCTGTCACACTGAACTGCTACTCGATTCTCTGGCTCTTTTCCCCAGCAATGTGTGCTAAAGGAGGCGCTACTCCTTACCGTCACTGGCCAAAGCATCCCTCTACACATGGGCCGTCATGGGTTGAACACACTTCAGTGGAACACATGAAGTAAATCTGAGTAAATACAAATGAGTTATCAAGTCATTAGACCCCTTGATTTCCTCTTCAAATAACAAAAGACCCTCTTGACACTTTCAGCGTCTAGGCTAGTGTTACCCTTATGCTCCCGCACAGTGCTTTACCCTTTCCTGTACCGCTCACTGTCAGTTTGCAGTTATGAATGTTGTCCTGCATTGCCTTTTCCTTTCAAGTGTATTACTTCAAATCATGCATTTACATAATTTATACAACTGTTCTCAATAGCCAAGACTATTGTAATTTGATTTTGCCTAGTAAAATAA
>JAODVN010046866.1:0-10501 GCA_025434125.1 Chologaster cornuta
GGCTAGGCCCGTCCATTGCTGCTTGCAGCTATATTTATTATTATTATTATTATTTTAAGGTTCAGGTATTCAGTTGCAAGATGCTTGACTGCTGCTTTCACTGCATCTTTGTATTCCCCTCAGGTGATGTGTCCATAGTGCGGCTCATGATAGCGCACGGAGCTAAGCTGGAGGCCAATGATGTTCACTTTGGCCCTCCACTCCACAGTGCATGTGCCAAGGGTCACAAGCACTGTGCACGGGAGCTGCTCAGTGCAGGTCAAAAGACCATATCCTCAAGTCACCTTTTATAACTTTATACAATAAGCCATTGCTAATGTTTGTGGAACACACACTTAGGCTTTAACTAATTATCACTAACTCAGCGTTTACCTATGTATACCTGTGATAAAATGGTAGATAGATACTGTAAGTGTATATGGTTGAGGTGAGCTTCAGACTGCATGCGGTATAATTTCTCAAATCAGGTGAGCCCTAATCTACAGTTCTGATGTAAAACACCATCAACTACGATACAGGTGCCAACGTGAACTCGAAAAAGTTCCACGAGACGGCTTTGCACCACGTGGCACGTGTTGATGCCATGGGGTTGATCGAGCTCCTGGTGGAGTTTGGGGGAAATGTGCACGCCAGGGACAACCTAGGACGGAAACCTATAGACTACACCCAGCCTGGGTCTGCCTGTGAAAACTGTCTGAAGCTTTATGAAAGTAAGCCAATGTAATGGTTCTGTAATTATTTGTTGTATAGCCCTTTAAAGTGTCTATAGGCCTACAATCACTTGATAGCAATTTGGAAAACATTTAGGTATAGACATGGAAATAGCAGAGTTACGCCAACGTAAGTTAGACATTTTCAACGGTCACATGGTTCATGGAGAGGCAAAACCTATGGCAAAATAGTTCCAGGAAGTGCTTGGTGGGTAATTTGAATATACAGATATATAACTTCATTTGTTGGTACTTAGTACTAGTCAATAAATGCACCGATTTACTTTTAAAATATAAACATTTTAAATAGTCTTAAAACAGCCTATTCCTTGCAGGTATGCCCCTAAGTCTACAGCAGCTTTGTAGAATCTGTCTCAGAAACATGCTGGGTACCCGAGCTCAGAAGATTATTGGTCAGCTGGACATTTCTCACCTCATTCGCAGCTATCTCCAGTATGCTGATTATCCAGAATTACTAGACAGTTGCTGATGGAAAACAACAAGAATACTATAAAACACAACTTGATTTAGTCTATGAAAAACGTGCAATTAAAACTGCCTAATCTGCGTGTCTTTTTCTTTATCTACTTTATTTATTTATTTTGCAATAGAGTCACGTGACTCAGAATGTTATTTGTTGCTGCTGTTTAAAAAACAGTCTAATTTAAATTATGTATCGGAAAAATTGTAATGTAAACCTGTTGCTGACTGCATAAAACTGATTGTAATTGCTTATCAATAAAAAAAAAAATGTTAAACGTTGGAGCGCAAATAAAATGCTGGGAGGTCGACGGATACGCTCTATGTATTTCAATATGTGTCGCCTACAGAGTAGGTCTACCAATGAGTAACATTTATACAGTTTATTATTAACATACTCATTAAACAATATCTTTTCCATAAGAAAAAATAAATGTGAATTGCGCTCCAACAATGACGTAGAAATCTACCCCCATAAGAAATCGTCACGGGTATACGTCACGTGTAGTTCGTCGTACGTAAACATGCCGAGCCTTGTGTTTACCATCGGGCCGTGGAATGCGAGTCCACTGACAACATTTTGGACTTTATTGTGAAGACGCCAGAAGATATAAAGATGGAGATAGAAGCCACACGACCTTATTTCTTTGGGGATATCGGTAAGTCGTTCTGGGCAAATTTCTAGGAGTGTTGGCCGGCCGGTAGACTACGGTATGGGTTATTCACCCGCCGGTGGTTGACCTACCCGTTTGTCATGTTCGGCTTTTCACGTTGGAAAAAGTAAAATATCGCTACCCACCACGTATATTTGCTGAAATAAACTGACATCAGCTTTGCCTATGACTCGATGGCATATGATACCGTACATTTGCTTGAGCCTCCATCTTATTTAATCTTATAGCTGGCGCAGTGGCGCACCATAACTGTTCGCACCACCTCCGCAGGCTGTTGGTCGGAGAGAACCGAGGTGCACAAGGCTGCTTCGCTGGGCCAAGATTCCCATTTACAGCAGCTCATCCAGGACGGAGCCTCGGTCAACATAGTGGCTGTGGACTCCATAACGCCTCTCCACGAGGCGTGTATCCGCGGGCAGGCCCAGTGTGTCAGGCTGCTTCTGGACGCTGGGGCTCAGGTGAGCCAGAGAAGGACCAACGCTCTATCGAGTAGCAGCTCTGCGTGGTTTTTGGTTAAGGTCCAGGCACGACGTGTAGTGCCTGTGTGTGCGTGTTATTACATAGTTCTACCTGCTGTTTAACACATTTGGAAAATGTGTGCTGTTGCAGCATAAAACACATTTAACTAGCTACAAATGAAACGTTAGGAAGCATTCCGTTACACAGCTCACCCAGACAAGAGAGAGAGAGAGAGGAACGCTGTCACGGTGTTTGCGTGTCAGGTGGACGCCAGGAACGTGGACGGCAGCACCCCGCTGTGCGACGCCTGCTCGGCCGGCAGCGTGGCGTGCGTCAGGCTCCTGCTGGAATATGGCGCCAAGGCCAACCCCGCGCTCACCTCGCGCACCGCGTCGCCCCTGCACGAGGCCTGCATGGGAGGTGCGTGCGTCTTTCTCTTCATATTCATATTCATCATGATCGTAGAAAGTATCAATAGCTGTATTCATGATGCAAACCAGAAAACGAATGCATGTTCACAAATATGTTACTCATTATAGTTCTTATCTGGGAGCCACACTGAATGGTTCGGTTTTTCTTTGCAGTGTAAAGTTGTATATTGTGCATTTGTGTGCAGTGTACATGTTTAATGTGTACAAGTGTATAATTTCAGTGTTGTGTAACTTTAAAGTTGAGCTCAGTGGAAAAGTTCTGTTTCTTTCTGTTGAAGGTAACTCTGAGTGTGTGAAGCTGCTGATTGACATGGGAGCCAGTCTGGAGGCATATGACCTGTATTACGGGACCCCGTTACACGTGGCATGTGCCAACGAGCACAAGGAGAGCGTCAGGGTTCTGCTTAACGCAGGTGAGCGCTTGCATCGTGCCAGCTGTGGTTGAACTAGAAGGCCATCTCTGCCGGGTGCCTTTTGTACCGGGAATAATGCACCCTTGTGCAACTCTATTCTAAGTTGGGTAAAGCTGCAATTTTGGTCAGCCAATAGCTAATTAGTGTTCTAATGTGTAATGATCAAACGTTAATTAGTGTTAAAAAATTTAAAGACCAACGGTAAAAGGTATTTCCAGCTATTGCAAGCTATTGTGTATAGACCAACAGTGCATTTGTGTTCAAATATGTAGACCAAAGGCTAATGTGTTTTATCCAATGTGTAAAGATGTGTTCTAAGACAAAATAGTCATTTCAAGGTAGACTCTTCGCTGTCTTTCCAGAATGTCCTGAATGTCCAGAATGTCCCCACCCCCCCCCCCATATCCCGGAGCGGTGTGTCATTTGAGTCTTGTGTGCTCTGTGGTCCTTTGAGGTGCTAATGCGAACGCTGCCAGGCTACACGAGACACCACTGCACCATGCAGCTAAGGCCATGAGTGTGGATGTGATTGACATGCTGGTGGCGTTTGGTGCCAATGTTTATGCCAGAGACAAACAGGACAAGAGGCCCAGCGATTACACCACCCCTGGCTCTGCCTCTGCGGCCTGCTTGGAGTGCTATGAGAGTGAGTCTCTGACAGACATTTCCCAAGGCTGCCATAAGGCATAAGGTGGATGTTTATTTCCTCACCACTAGATGGTACTCAAACATTATCTTTCACTTCATAAAGACCTCACCTAGTAAACATTATGGCCAGTTATATTTAATCAAATATAAAATTATATGAAAATAATCCTTGCAGCCAAATTCCATAAAATGTAGGACGTGAAACCATAATGTCACATCTAAGCACAGGAAAAGTAACTCCTGCATGTAGAACACAGGCTATTGTGTGCAATGTTTAAGGTGCCCAGTTGACATTCCCTTACAGGGGCAATGCACATTAATCAACATTTCAGTAAAAGTGCCTGTTTTATCAAGCCGGCTAATTATCAACCGCAGTCCCTGGACAGGTAATTAAAAAAAAGTACTAGAAACAACACAATTGCTACATGAGGCCTGCACAAATATACAGTACAAGTATATACAGAGACTAAAAAGAGGCAGCACTAAGTACACATTACAGTTTGAATAACCTGCATTCAATTGATTAGTGTCTGAATTCTGTTATTATTATTATTATTATTATAATTATTATTATTATAATTATTATTATTATTATAATCTACCTTTGCTATATATCTGTCTATCCACAGGTTGTCCCCTGACCCTACAGCAGCTGAGCAGAGTTACCATGAGGAATATGCTGGGCACGAGAGCTGTGAAGGTCATAGGTCAACTGCACATCCCCAAGCTTATTATCAGCTACCTCTGCTACGAGTAACCCGTAGTCAGTGCGAGAAGATAAGCAACACTGCTATATCAAAAAAGACAACACAGTTTGTATGTATGTAGTACTACAGTACATAGGTCTTCAATGTTTTTTAAGCTAAGGCTATTAGAAACACGGCATTCCGTATTAAATATTTGGTGGCTGTGTAAGGATTGGGAAAGGCGGCCTATGGTGCCATGTTTAAAACTGCTTTTTAATGTTATAGCCTACATGGGCCTAAACCTAAATATTCATATTTTTATAGCTATAGCTAAGTTGTAGTTATGTTAATAGCATGTATTATTTATTTGGGCTCAAGTGATTTGGGGGATCCCCTGCAAAACCTCTGAGGACCCCCTAGGGGCCCCGGACCCCCTGTTGACCTTTGTAGTAATATATGTACATACTTCTTTATCTTCAGTTGTGCTGAGGCACTAAAGTTGTTCTTAACAGCTTATAAAATGTAAGGTTTGTCATGGATATCATAGCAATTAGTTGCAGAGGAGGGTGCTTCAAAACATCAGGGGCCAGTTTAGGCTTAGGCGGGGGGTATTTTAAGTGCTTAAAAGTCTTGTAAACTGTTGTAACTACAACAGAACTCAGGGAGGAAGTGTAGAGGGGTCAGGAGAGAGGAGTTTGGCAGCGAAGGCTGTATTGGCAGTCAGGTTACCATCGCTACCATCACTGTTTGGGTATTAACACACACACGCGCGCGCGTACCCATCCATCAACACACATTAACAAATACATGGGCAAAAACGGGTACGAATCCCATGTCAGCATTGGCAGTCACCAGTTGTTGGGCAGGTAAATCAGCCAAGTTGGATTCTTGAGCCCTCTGGGCAAAAAAAAACAGGATGTGACAAACCATGCCAAATGTTCTACGCTGTTTTAAACGCTCTTGAGCCAGGCATGAAAATATGGGTGTGTGTGCGCGTGTGAATCGGGCCTCTGCTACAACAAGCATACATCATCTTTAATAAGTGTTAATGAGGAGCCTCAACAGCAGATATACACCTAGCATAGGGACGGTGTGCAGATGTCAATGCTTTCATCCCTGAGTGCAACATGCCCGGAGATGAGCAGCATTGTTTAAGATGAAGAATCAGAAGGAGACTAGTCTGGACTGTCTATTTATAGCTATGCTGGGTCTCGCCCCCTGAACGGGCACGCCAGAGGAGACCCAGAGCTTAATGTAGTTTCAGGAATGTTAGGAATTGTAGTGGGATGTTTATGGATGCTCATTAGTTGCCATGGCTCCATTCTTGGTTCTGGCCCAGTTTGATATGAAGTGTTGTCTGACCGACAACAGGCTACAATACCTGCTGAGTCTTTTGTGCATTCATTCAATTAAATATACTGTGTATGGATATAGCAGATTTTGCACACACTCTAGATTATAGAATCATTTGCACTGACTATAACTCTATTACATTAATTTATACATTTATAAAAAAAATCAATGTATTGTGTATATAGCATATGAATCAATGCTGTGAAAAGCAAAGACTAACTTCATTAAAACCTTAATCACATGGTATACACTTTGCATTATCTGTCTGTGGCCTATGCTGTCCTGCTTTTGTTTAGAAGTTTAGCTTCTATTTTGATCATTTACAGTATATAAGGTTATTGTTAGACACATATTCTCATCTTTTAAACATATCAAGACTATAAATCATCTTGAAAAACAGAACTCTAGATGCCTCGATTCACATTAAAATGGTGTCTCTGACAAAACATCTCACCCTCAGACTTGGCCCTGCTATTTACAAGGCTTAAAATAACCTTTTAGACGAGAGAGCGCGTTTCAAATATATTATTATGCCGCTGAGAATACTGGAGAAGTATGGAAAAGGAGCAATGGAATGCAGGGAATCTCCTGATATCAAGATAAATCATGATTGGCCCACAATAGCATCTCTGAACTCCTGTTGTAAAAGACGGACTGATTCGTTTTGAAGACTCTCATGGTTTCTTAAATAAGGCACCATTGCCAGTAAGTACAACTTACTGCATGCTCAATGTGAAGATACTTATTTTATGTATACTGCAAATAAAAAACAAAGCCACAAACGTATCATTGTGTATATGGTAGCTATCTTGTACTTAAATTAAATTTAAATATTTAGTATAATGGATCGCTGTATTTCATACATTTAATTGTTGTTGTGACTCTGAAACCTACAGTATCTGGGTTTTATGTGAAAATCACATACGATGCGCCCCCTTGTGTGTACACAGGGAGTTACAAGCGATGAATAAGAGCCAACATGTATGCAGAAAGGAAGATTAAATAATTTCAAAACACTGCAATCACGCATGTACTGTTAACCACTAGGCTGGGTTCAGATTTGATTTGGCAACCCTGTTTTCCAGCAATCGTTGGACCAAGCTCCCTAAGATGCTCTATGAGATTGAGCTTCTCAAATATTTGTGCATATTAAGCTTGTGGCCAATACATTGGATACAATGTTCTCATCTGTCATGAAGAAGAACTCACTCTAATGTAGCATAGATATTCCCTGTTACATGATAAATAAAAGGGAGATTGAATCTTGGCAGTGAATGAAGAGCAAAGAAAGTAGAATGAAATGAGGGGAGATTGTGAATTGATGCATTACACGGACAGGAACTCGGCAAGGCTTTTTCTATAAACGGCGCTGGATGTGGCGATGGTTTGCTGCTCCGCAGCGCCCGGAGAGAGCATGGCTTGAAAATCACTGCCTTGCCTCAAATGAACTGCAGATGTGAGACGTCAGACAATATGTCTAATTCTATAGCTACCGCTGCTTCTATGCAAACACAGATGTGTTGTGCACTTATAATTCAATCTCCCTTGAGTAGGATAAATATGTCTGTTGGCGAAGCATTTCGTTTAACTTAAATGTGTAGTGTGTATTTACTGCCACTAGAGGCAGAGCGGGGACAAAACGGACACAGCAAGCAAGTACCAAGTACATTAGTACATTAAAATTGGTCATAGAGTTACGTTCATACTTGCACACATGCACCAAATAGCACCTGTTTCATGGTGTGGCTTTAACAGACCATAACATTATGATTATATTATTCCTCTGCATTGGTGTATAACACTATGAATCAGGGAAGACTTTGAAATAAAAGAGGACGAAAGACTTTGAACTGTATCACTATTTTCCAGCAGCTGAAATGTTCATATGGAGATAAGAGACAGCTGTTAACGGTCTGTCAAAAAAAGTGTCCGCTCTGAAAGTCTGTGTGGAACAAACCGTCACTGTTCGGCTCACAGCTTCTCAGTTTCAGAATCGCCCAAGGAGGAAGCTCTGGTTCTAAGAAATGAATACAACTCAAAAGTGCCAAAAAGCTGCAGTTACTCAAATAGACACTTGAGACTGGCTGCTAAAGAGAGTAATTGGCTGCTAAAAAGAGCCATAAACTCTATGTTAAAAAGTCTGCCTTTACAGCAAAAACAAACATATTTGCAGCCTAGTTACAAAAAAGAAAGGTTTTTGTCCTTATTGCAGGTCTCCCAGCCCGGTCTTCAAACTCGTTCTTGAGCAAAGCTATGGGTGACATCAATTTGGTTTAGCTACATCAGGCCATATTATGAACTGTGTTGGGCTGTAAGTCTATAGGACATATATAGATCTGTTACCGATCTGTTCAAGAATCAACAATATGTGTGTTCTATACAAAATAATAATTGTATACTAAAACTCATTATTACTAATTATTTCCTTCAGTGATGAGGTTTCGTAAAGGCAGTAGCCTAACAGTAAATTAGCTAGAATCACATCAGTAATTGCAAAACTCTTGATTGCAGAATAATGAGCCTTGTCAGCAGTGTTGCATCAACTAGCAAAGTGTTTTTTTAGTTGTCTTTTTTAGTTAGTTAGTTTTTTAAATTAGTAAAACCCATGTACCAGTTTTGTAAAATCTCTAAACATATTAGACCTTCAGTGTGGATGCATTTTCTATCCAAGACATTATCTCTCTCTCTCTCTCATATATATATATATATTACACACACATACACACACACACACACACACACACACACACACTTGCCAATAGCTCCAGACCGGCAACTGGGATCATGTGTTATTAGTTTGCACTATTAATCTGGACTTGCTGTCACAGTGTACCTGCTGCAAAGTCCAGTATGTCAATGTCAGCCAATGGATATATTGGATTTATGCAAAGTTTACATGAATACTATTAATGCACACTCTCTAAGGATCTATCACAACACTGTTTATACAAACTTGGCATCATTCCTTTTGTATCAGCCAGTGTTCTGAACCTAAATATTGGTATACCTGCAAACAGGGAAGACAAATAGGTTATATGATAGTCGAGTCATACTAAACAAGTCATTTCCACTCCACACAAAACAAGTACGGTGGGTACAGAATGTTCACCCTCTCTCACGTCCTTAAATTAGGTTGTTTTTTATGCAGTCCTAATGACATGTTGTGACACTACGCACTCTGGCCTACAAGGAAGGAGTGGTCTGCTTTATGCAACACATGGTGCCCGTAGGTCAAACAGAAAAGTGTCCACTTTGTTCTGCATGCAGGTATAATTGCTTTGCTTGTAATAGCGTAGTGTAAAACACTTTGCTGACACACTGTCCCAATTACATTACATAAGGACTTGTTTAATACAAAAAGATAAATATAAGTAAAGTGGGAAACATCTCTTCCAAAACACGCTGTTACTGTAGTAGTCTGTGTTGTATTGCCTCATAGAAGACCACCTTTCTGCCCAATGTGGTGGTTTATAATTGGGAGTAAAGATATAGGGGCATGCACGTTCAAAGTTATAAGCCAAAACAACGGCCTTTAAACACTGGTTGCAAACAAAAGGCCTATTTGATTTAGGTGGTTATCTTCAATAAGTGTACAGCGAAACTATTTATGGTGAGACAAAACATGATTTCAGGGAAGATATTGGCAAGGAGGGCGAACTACCAGGAAAAACAATACTCAGTGCTTGTTGGACAAAGCATTTTTCAGTGACATTAAATCAGCCGTTTTCCTTTCGCTGTAATAACAGTTTATACGGAGATAAGCCTGGTGTGGAATTGTTACCACGATGCCTGTGATGAGCATGCTGAGGAGAACAATATGCACCTGTGTCAGGCCTGCCTCATTTCAGCCTCACCAACATCAATTTATTTCTGGGCACATGGTCGGCGTGACAACCTCTGCCTGACTCCGAGGCTTAATTCAGTGCTCGGGTGGCTTAGATGTACTGTAAGTATGTGTGACCAGGCACATCTGCCCACACTAAAGTAAAGGCAACGCATCTCCTGGCACACAGTCAATCAAAGAAGAAGAAGATTACATTTATTTATAGAGCGCTTTTCTCAGACAAGACTAACAAAGTGCTATTTATAAATAAGAAATAGGGGTTTCTACCTTACATTTCTACCTCCTGTTTAAATCGGCTGCATCTTGTGACATCACCTTAGTGTATGTGTGTGTGTGTATACCAATCTTATTGAGGATTCTCAGCTGACGTCACAGCCTGTGACGTCACCACAATCATGTGACCTGTGACTCACAGGTCACATTTTTGGATTTTGGTGCCGCTAACAAATGTAGTCTTCCCTTGAATTTGTATGTGCCTCCTCAACAAAAGCCAAACTGTTTTAGATTAAAATGATAAGGAGGGACCTTCACGCAATACGAAGTCAATGAACGTCTCAAATGTTTTGCCCCCCAACATGGTGATGTTTACAATACGTAAACAGTGACGTACAGTAGGTCGGAATCATCAATGCCCTGCTATTATTACGTTGGTGCCTTGTACTCAAGCTGGAGAAAGCATCCTGTCTTAATGCTAATTACCCATACATCCCCTGGACAACCCAGTAACACACATTACACAAACTAACATACACACTCTCTCTCTCTCTCTCTCTCTCTCTCTCTCTCTCTCTCTCTCTCTCTCT
>JAODVN010047084.1:0-10500 GCA_025434125.1 Chologaster cornuta
ATTGTTTAAATTGGTTTGATGTTCCGAAACACTTAAGTGTGACAAACATGCAAAGAAACAGGAAATGAGGAAGGGGGCAAACACTTTTTCACACCACTGTATATGTTGTAAACTATAGCGTTCTAAACTTGGAAAGCTAACTGATTTAACAGCCTGCATTCTGTGCTTTGACAGACAGGACTTGTGAGGATGCCAGTACCAAGGTACAGGTTGCCAGGTTGGTAGGAAGGGACGGAATCCAGTGATGCATTCGAACACCAGGGTTCCAAAGCTCCAGTAGTCAACTGTGACTGTATACTTCTGTCTCTCAAAGAGCTCTGGGGCCTGGAATAGAAGAGGACATGACATGACCACAACTAGGTTAAGTTATTCCTGAAAAACACTGTATGAAACAATGGTTCTCAAATTGTGTGATGGGTCTCAAGACTTGGGGAGTAAAATGACAGATTATTTCAAACATTGATTAATCTTATTCTTCATTTAATAAGATGAATGGATGTTCATACTGAACAGTATATTGCTAGGCTGTTATATCATCATGTTGGCTCTTAAACATTGTAAACTGTGGTACCAAGCAAGCAAGCACACATCCAAATGGCTGTTGTGTCCCTTACTAGATACTGCAGGGTTCCCACAAATGAAGTGCAGAGGCTGCTTTGGTCCAGCTCCTTGGCGTAGCCCAGATCTATAATCTTATGTATCAGCTGCATTGGGCCAGAACACAGAGATATGAGGCCCATGAGCATCTTACAGAATCACACCTCAAAACAGACGTGGTGTGCCCGTAAAAGAGCATGCGCCCGTCATGACAATGCCCGCAGCAAGCGAAAACAGTATTTAAACCATCTTAATCTAGTTTACCAAGAAAACCGGATGTTTACATGCTAGAGTGCGTCTTGACAAATACACATTTGTTTAGTGCAATCCATAAATATCACTAAGTGCGTATAAACATGAAACCATAACATGTTTAATATGTCTGACCGCAGTTATGTACCACGCATTGAGGCTAGGAAAAGGTACATTTGATAATGAAGGCTGGCAGAGGAGGAATATAAAAGATGGCTCGATCAACACAATGTTCAAACAATATCTGGCAGGAGTAAGAAGATAGAGTTCCAACTCCTCCGCATTCACCTCATTTTTATTGTAAACACGTAGTGCAGGCACACTGCTACACTTTATAAGGACAACCGTGGGTGTGGGTGAGAAAGTCTTGCCTACTAATTCCACATTGGCTGAAGGTTCATTCGACATTGAGAAGCTTCAATAGTATATTGAATATACTCCCTTCATTTTAAACGGCTATCAGTAGTTTGAGGACTGTTGTCCTACTTCTACAACTTTTTTTTTTTTCTCATTTACAATTCACACAGAATAGTGTTTTATAAACACGCATGTGACCAGGTTTTACTCTTTCCCCTAAATGTTTGTTGTTTTTGCCGTCTGCTGAGGAATTACCATAGCCTGGCTCCACCAAACTATTACTCTCAACTCAATTTTGCTAAGATTATAGTCTGGAAACCCTGCTTGCTTTAGCATTCACACAGCCACCTGCTGTATATGGCTGACCAATCATCGTCAATGTGGGTGATGCGTGTAATGACAATGAAGTCAAGCGTGTGCTCCACAATGGTGGTAGAGCTAGATGAAGCGATACAAACAGTTGTAGCAGCACTGATTGTTTAAAGGTTGTCCAAACGTTTCAACGTTAACCAGAGGTCTACGACCAGTATGCCAGAAACAATGACTGCGAACACTTACCAATGGACCATGTCCAGACACTACTCTATAAGATATAACCTATAATTACCACCCCCTTCTTATGAAAACAACAACTTATAATCTCAAAACATGCTCGACTCACTCTCTTCTCCCCCTGCTGGAGGACGATGTTCTCTGGCTTAAGGTCCCGGTGAATGATCCTCTTGTTGTGGAGGTAGGTCAGGGCCGAGGCTGAGGATGCAGAGGGCAGCGGTTATGCTTTGCTTTGCTTTGCACTGCTCCATTATACTGTAGCGCTGCCCCCCAGAAACACCATTTACTGGAGGGAACGGTTTGGAGAGGTGAAAGAGGGTGAGCCTAGGCACCCTGGGTTGGATGTCAGCAGGTAAGTATCCCTTGATCTCTGTTAAGCGTTACCGCTGAGCCACGGTTGTTGTGTCACTCTACTACTCTAATGGCTCAATGTCAGTTGTCGTGACGACATGCATGCATGGACGTGCAGGTATAGCCTAGCAGCATTCCTATGCATTGTGTTTTGCTTGTCTGAGCACCACATTCATTGTGCAACTGTATTAAATGACACCGCGTCAAATATGCGTAAGTGTTAAGTCATGCGGTACTCATAAACCTTGCGTCCCTAAATGTGTGTGTGTGTGTGTGTGTGAGTGTGTGTCTGTGTGTGTGTGTGTGTCTGTGTGCGTGCGTATCTTTGCCTTAGCTAGCGATACAGTTAAACATCAACATCGCCAAGTAGCAGGAAGTGCCCACCAAAGAGGAAACAGGAAAGGAGTTTCTGCATGTGCATGTAGTGTGTGTATGTGTGTGTGTGTGTGTGTGTGTGTGTGCGTGCATGTAGCGTGCGTGTGTGTGAGTGCGTGCGTTCGTGTTTACTTGATATTTTGAACCAGGCAAGGCTTTGTAGAGGTTTGTTATGTCTTCCATTACAGTATGCGACACAAGTTTTTAGATGCGCGTAGTTGGTTTGTGTTGACCAAGCCACCAGGTGAGTGGTCTCCGTGGTGACTCAACATGGCATAGGGTCAGTTGCTGTGATTGACCTCATCCTCCCTACACTACATGAGTAAATGATGACCTCACTGGAACCATATCCTCCTCCCTACACTACAGGAGTAAATTACTGCTGACTCACTAAAAATAAAAAAATGGGTGCTCGTGATTACGTGAAATACTCACAAATATCTCGTAACAGAATCAAGACTGACCCTTCCCTCATTCCACAGCAGTTATCCAGCAGGTTGAGGTACTACGGAGAGCACAAACACACATACGTCATCCAGTGTCAAGCATATTGTAAACGGTAATACCAAAACACTGTTGCACGTAAAGAAGGGCCACCAGACATGTGTCTGTGTTTTGTAGTGAAACATGTTTGTTAGCATGCGATAAATGTGTTGTATTTGTAAAGTGTGCTTAGGGACATGGTCTCACTCTTCTCTCTCACACACAAACATAGTCTCTCTCTCTCTCTCACACAAACACACACACACCTTTCTGAGATCCCCTCCCTGGCAGTACTCCATGGCTAACAGGGGCAGATCATTGGTGGCCACCAGCCTCTGCATTCCTTCAGGAACCTCCCTGGCTGCCACCACATTGACATGGTCCAGCCTGAAGACAAGGGTTCATGGTGCAAGACGCGCTTAGATCTTACATATGACACATACCTGTTCGCCATGCTACCACCCCAGGATGTCTGATGTAGTAATACCATTGTCCTGACCCTGTTGTCACTGGTCAAACATTAACAATGTATAGTCTCCCTTAATAACCTGACATGCCAGAGGAATTGTTGTCACATGTCCATCTGGGGAGCCGTACATTGAAACCGTTTGTGGTGGGAGGTACAGTACTTGCAGTTGATTGGATGAACCATCTGGTCGTTTTTGCTGTCAGCACACCTTAACCACGCCCGTAAATCCGTAAACACGACGCTGATTGGAAAGTTCAGTTGCCACTCAAACACATTCAGAATGATTCCTAGGCTCTCCACTGATTCTCAAGGCAAAGTTAAACTGAGGCCCAGACCATCCTGATCTCATCAAGTCTCCCTGGGTATTTTGGTCTATAGTACTAAATGTATGCTTTTCATTATACAGTAAAAAGACATTCACTCAAAACGACTCACTTGCAGTATTGTAAATCAGATTATTGGGGGAAATATACTGTAGTGTCCTGTAAGCATTCCATAGAAAGATGCCTAACCATACCTGTTGCTTACAGCAATACAGTGAGTCTTGTTAGTGATACCAGATCCCACAAATACAAATGTTTTATCTTGCAAAGAGAACACAGACCATCTTATATATTCAGTATAACAACGCCAGGAGCAGGCTTCATGCACAGGTCAGGCCACATGATGTCATGATACTCAGAGTGATACCCCCCCATCCCTGCCCCTAACCTGACACGCCAGATGGTTTGTTACATACACAATAATCTGGGCAGCATTCCATTGAAAACGTTGTACAGTGTTTCTAGATTGCTTACACACCATTCCTGGAACAAATAACAATCTCTCAAATATTTTTCAAAGGGATTCATCCCATTCCAAGATAAATTGATAACAGTACTGTAATGCTGTAAACATTGGTGTTTACTGTTACGGAATACTTTGTATATTTTGTTGTGTAAAAAAATGAATAAAGAAGAATAAAATAATATCATTTAACTATCACGCTGATATAAGATGAAAGGAAAAGCAGGGGATGTCACCAGATGTATTTTAGGTGCTTTAGCTCCCCAGAAATATGAATTACCCCCTGCCCCCCCTTGCTACTTCAAGATGTAAATTTACCAAGTTTCTCGTTTTTTTTCCTCTCAATTCTAAACATTGTGGCAGCAGTCTTTACTCCCTACAGTGTGTAACAGTCATGTAGGCTGTGTCATTATGTGTGTTAAAGGCAGGGTTAGTTGTTCTCGAGAACCCCTAACTTCAGATCAAAGCAATATCCCTCCGCCGGCCACTCCGCCTCACACATTGAAACACATCGTAAAGCAAAGCGTGGTACTCTGGCTTTGTTGTGAGCGGTGTTTGTTTATGTTCTCATTCACGGAGCCAGGGCTGTGTAGAAGTACCGGATACATTATTTCAACACGCACAGAGAACGGTTAGCTAGCGAAATGTGAGGAGATATTTTCTGTAATGTACAGGAAGTGTATTAGCTAACAATTAGCTTGCAATAGCTGACTATACCTTTATTTATTCATCTCTCTCACTCCCTCCCCCCCTCTCTCTCTCATTCTCTCTCTCAGCCAGAAGTATACCTGCAGGTACCACTGATACTGCTACTATTAATTATAAAATGTATTTGGTTATTTAGTTACTCATAAGAAATGTGGCTGATGACATATTTATTTAAAAAAAGAAATAATAATAATAATAATACATGATGATCTTTGAAAACATATCGTGTTACAACCAGGGCTGCAACCCAGTTACTGTGTGTGGGACCTAACATGGTAAACACAAATGAAAACATTATGTTACTATAAAATACAAAATTGGTGTTCCTTTGTTCAGTCATTTATACGTCCGTACAATACAATACCGATTCTGCAATTATGTATTAAAGTCAAAAACATTCTATAAGTTGGATTGGTGTTTCCATGCTTGCTTGTGTGTGCGTGTATGCATGTCTGTGTGTGCGCATGTGTGTGTGTGTGTGTGTGTGTGTGTAAATAAATCTGCGTTAAACGACGGTAATTATATAATTGCGTTTTTCCATGTACATGTTTGGTGCCCTGTGGTTTTGTTTCCCCTGGTTGTGCGTGGGCACATACGAGGTCTGTGGCTCTGACCATGTCTGTCTGAAAACAACACACTTATTAAACTGTGACCTAACAAAAAGCACTTTGACATCCATCCCTGCATACACACACACATGCCGAAACACACACATGCTGATACACACGTACCACACAAATAAGTGCAACCCTAGCAACAGTTGTGTGCCGTACCCCCGCGACCCCACCCAATAGTCTACGTTCAAAGGCTGCAGTGACGCTTTTTGCCTCCTTTGTGGGGCAATGTGAGGAGGTGGCATTCGAAATAGCCACCAATAGACAGAAATAACCCAATGTTTTGGTAGGGTTTTCTTTTTTTTATGGCTTTAGGATATAAAATTAGATTGTGTATTTTTTATATAACTTGTAAAACAGATGGGTGCAGTATATTAAGATGTCAAAGTCATTAGTTTTCAGTTTGTCATGGAATGTTCCATGAAGTTTCAACAGGTCAAACCAGTGTTTTTCTCACTAGACAGATTTATTCATCCCAACACATTCCCAGTGTTTTCACAATAAATAAAATAGGCCCGTTTGTTTTCACATATTCCACTGCAGTGCTTTGCATGTCATTCTGGTAACATTCAATGTAATACCGTAAATCATTCAATCGGGTGATTGGACCACCTGCAACTAAGTAGAACAACAAATATTGTGATTTTCACACAGGCGCATCAACCAATTGGAACAAGAACCATGTGGGGATGATTTACTAATGGCCACCACAAGAACCATGTAGCAGAGAGAGTTGCGCCAATGGAAGTTCGAAAATCTCAGTGGTCATGTGATTCATGAAGCTACGAAACAAGTCCAGGAACTGCTTGGCAAGCAATATTAACCTAGAAATACAGATACATAGCTGCAATGGTTGGTAACCAGTTGTTAATAACGGCATCAATTTACACAAATAATACATTTCATATACATATATATGTATATATACTTTTCCAACTTGCCAGCCACTCAAAGCACTGTACAGTATTGCCTCACATTTAGAGACACACACACTAATACACCGGTAGTGGTGTCAGCTGTGCAAGGTGCCACCTGACCACCGGGGGCAGCAGTGAGGATTACGTGTTTTTGCTCAGGGACACCTCGACACTTAGTGAGAAGTTAGCGGGGTTCAAACCAACGACTTCTCTATCACCCGTTGCCCCAATCCGCCCACTGCGCCACAGCCGCCCTGGCGTACGTGGGCGAATGTGCGTGCACGTGTACATGTGTGTGTATGCGTGTGTGCACGCATGCAAACAATTGTGCACTTGCATCAGTGCAACCACACGATTGGCTTAACGGGTCTACTTAAGAAGGTGATTGGCTCTATGGCAGGAGGGGCGGGGTTATGTGCATTCAGCCGCCATCTTTGGCGTTATACGGACTTCTCATAATCTCACCTCTTCATGATCTGGATCTCCAAGCACCATCTCTCCTTGTTTCTCTCACTCAGCTCCTGCCGACACTGTTTGATCGCGATCTGCTCCTCTGTGTCCTGCACACGGTTCCCATGCAAGGGCACATAGACACACATTAAAGGGACAGTCAGTCATTCTGGAAAAAGCTTGTTGATATTCGAACTGGATCAAAATGTATAACATCTCTCCCTTCAATGCCATATTTAAAAAGGTATTCCCTCACAATCTCCTCCCCCCGCGCACAAACACATTGGACATGCATTGCCAGGGCTAGAATAGTCTGGTGCGGTCTGCACCACTTTGTTTGTGTTCTCATTTACAGATCTGTGTAGAAACACTACATTGGTCTTTCAGCTCGCACACAGAATGTGCAGTTAGCAGATCGTGAGATGATATTCTCTTAAATTTACAAAAAGACTACAATGCTGCACAGAAGAGCTTTTTATGACCAAACACCACCGTTTAAATCTTTGGAGTTTCCACATTGAGTTTCTCTACTGGGTAGTCCAGCGGTATAAAAATACGTAGAGCAGGGGTTACCTAGAAGACAGTTACTATAGCAACTATGCCTAAGGAGATGTCTGCATTTACCAAATTAAAAAAATGAGTGCTCTAACATATGTTGTTTGAATAGTAAAATAATGTGTATATACAACAATATTTATCATAATGTATCATATGTAATTGACAGATGGAAAGGTAGTGACCAAGTGCATACATTCTAATGTTATACTCCAAAAAATTACTAATATATCAATACTATATATTCTGTGTGCAATTGCATCTGCGTCTTCAAAAACAATCTACCTGAAACACTTGCCAGTTTAGTGCCAGTATAGTAACCAAAAAGCATCCAGGAAGACTACTTATATTCATCCAGGCTGACTAGAAAAGATTTCCTGGAAGTTAAATCATTACAATACCAGGAGTCACAGTAGCCTGTGTTATGTCATTTCCACTCTCATTTCCACTTCCTGTATTAGCATCGGTTTTAGAGTGGCACCGGTGTTTAGCAAAGCTTTGCTTATGAAACTGTTATGATATCATATTTGGGAATATATATACATACATACATACATACATACACACACACACACACACACACACGGGATAAACCATGTAAGTGTGATTGTAGACATTGTCAGTGTTATCAACAGGGTTATACAGAGGTGCGTTCAGAATTGGCAAACAAATGTTTGTGACAAACATGTTTGCTTTGAACTTGAATTATAAACGATTTGTGTAAACATTCCAAAAATATTCCCCGTTCCTCATTCATACTGAAGAATAGGCCAACAGAGAGGAGGGTTCACTAGATGGTTACACTTCCCATGATGTTGCTTTACTCTCATCCTGTGAGTGAGTGGTGACTTCATTAGAGTCCGGCTAGGTGCATGAACCCAGCCCATATCGGATGGTTTTCTTTTAATCAGAGGACATGTTAAATAGTCAGCCTGACATGCTATTGGTGACCTATAGACTATGTTTCTAACATAGCACAATTACCTTATTATGCCACCTTGTGACATTTCCAAAGCCTCCGGTGCCGAGACGTTCCTTCAACTCCCATGATCCACAGCTCTGAGGCTGCTGCAAAGGCACACGGTGCATTTCCCCGTCTGATGGACCCAAGCCAGTCAACAGGGCTACGAATAATAATACAGTCTCTTACTGGGCTGAAAGATTCACAGACAAGTTATCGTGGAATATACAATGAAGCACGTTGAGAGGTGGGCTACTGCGGCTATATCCAGGCCTAGTCTTCACCGACCAGCACATAGAATATTATTTTCTGTTTTTGACCCAATGTATGGGCAAATATGAGAAGTGTATGGCTTCCTTGAATTGTTATTAATGCACTGGTCGTGGAAGTAGACTATGCACTTCTTCAACCAAAGAATTATCCAAACTACTCATACCTCTGATTTTGTAGACTGTACCCAAAGAAGATAAAATAAAAAACGATCGACCTTGGAAGAAAAATAAAACAGACTTTAACAAGTTAAATTCATTCAAAAGTTCTACTTTTAACGACAAACAAAAATCCCCAAACTTGTTACTTCCTGATACTCATGTTTCCTGTAAACACGCAGAATAGAAACCCGCCCCCTGCTGCTAGAAAGCTTGGATAAACGGACCCTTTCCAGAGAGCGGCTGCTGTTATTGAGCGCATATTACACATTATATATTATCCACCAGCAAACCTGCTTCATTTTGCGCAAACTGATTAAACTAAGAATTTTGACGATTTTTTTATTTTATATAGTGAAGCATCACACGTGTGCGTGCTTCGTGCCACAAAGCAAACAGGATCCAAACATCATTTTATTCTCGCCGTTGACTACCATACATCTTTTTTCCAAACTAAGGTCCCATGCAGAAGTGATTTCAGCGCAATAGTAATGAAACCAAATATATTTCACCTAATGAAGTTATGCTTTATTTATGTAATGTAAGTAGCTTGTTAGAAAAGAAGAAAATATAAATGCAAAGGTAGCAGGTGTTTTCACGTAAATGTTCTGATGGACGCCCATATGCGTTCTGGGATGATTACGTCAATGTGGTAACATGCTTAAAGCAAGTGCTCGTTGGTGGGGGCGCCTTAGTCCGCTTACTTAAAAAGAAAAAACAGATACATTTTACTGTGACGAATTAAACATGAATGCCAAACTGTGAGGGCGTGTGTGTGTGTGTGTGTGTGTGTGTGTGTGTGTGTGTGTGTTCGTGTGTGTGTGATATAAACAAGGATGTTTAATGAAAAGCAAACAACAGTTGTTCACAGCAATGAAAAGCTCCCAGAATGCAACAGCTTCACAGTTCCACACAAACTGTGATTTACAAAGGGTGTTTTTGTGTTTGGATGGTCTCTTTTTCACTACAACCATAAAGGGGGAAAACATGGTCGAAACAAAAAATAATAAAAGCATTACATTGCTTTATTAAATGAGTTAATTTTATTACATTAAGAAACTGTACTGTGTATTTAATCTTGTAATTCAGTCCATACAGATGTTGTCATGCCAAGATTGTTAAAGCTTAATTACGGTTCATACTGTGCCTGTGCAGTCCAGCTCAGAAGTTTACGTCTTCCATTCAAAACTGTTTATCATAGGGTACATGTTTACAAAGAGGCGTGTGGAGTCAGGACGTCAAATGACGTCTCACTAATGTGATCTTAGAGTGTAAAAGAGAAACTATCAAGTTTCATTCAGATACTGTATGTTTATAAACAGAACAAGTGCTTCCTATTTGCCCAAAATGGTGCTGTTTCCTGTGACATTTGTGTTGGCCTAATTCCTAATCACATTCTAGAATCAGAATAGAGAAGAGACATTTTCAGTCACCTCTGACTGAAATGTGATGTACTTACCACTTATTAGGCTAAATTTAAATAATGGTTTATTCCGGAAAGTGTTCATGTAATTTGCCAAGAAAATGCTTACAGCTTACTACATCTAGAGTTGTAGCCTGTACTGTAGGAAAATACTTATTGTTTAACTGTGTTTACTCTCTCTCTCTCTCTCTCTCTCTCTCTCTCTCTCTCTCTCTCTCTCTC
>JAODVN010047193.1:0-10495 GCA_025434125.1 Chologaster cornuta
TCAAGGTACCAAGGTGGATTGTGAAGAGATGTGTCTTAAGTCTCTTTCGGAAGATCGGTAGGGTTTCCGCAGTTCTGACTGTTACTGAAAGCTCATTCCACCACTGTGGTTTTTCTCCTCCTGAACATTTGACCAACTTTATAGAAAATACCGATATATATATATTGTGTATCGGTATTAAATCAAAATGTATCGGGATATGATTTTTGGTCCATATCGCCACTGTAGCTAACCGTTAAGCTAACCGTTGAAAGGCTGAGAAATACACTGGTGCCAGCCTGCCACCAACATGTAATGTAGCAAACAGTGTGGGTAATGTAGTTCACAGCCTTCTGACAGTAATTGAAGGGAGCATTATCCTTTTAATCAAATGCCTTTTATAGTATCCTCCAATAGTGATTAACTCGACAACAAAAAACATTGAGATCTCTTTTTCAGCAGCAACACAGTGTGATATTTCCTATGGAATAGATATAAATGAGCATTTATCTCTTGGCTCCAACGGTGCTGTTAGACTGAAGCTCTCCCTCTTTCTCAATAGCAGAAGCTGTGTTAACCATGCACAAATCACGGTGGACAACTTCAAGCACTGAACTTCGCCTTTTGACCCCAGGCGGATTTATAGGTCGATGCGATGACGCTAAATGGTCCAATTATATGAAAAGGGGTTTGGCGGGTCACATGACCCCTGGGGAAGGTGGACAACGTGGTCCTTGACACAGAAGGGGGAGGCGATGACATGGAGGAATAAAAGGTTAGTGGTCCCAGGAGGGAGTATGCCTAACAAACCGCGCTGCCCTGGATCAACAGTAACCATAGCGCCGGCAATATGTCAATCTGGACAGAATCAGGACAGGCGCATCTGAGGGGGTGCCTGGCCCTGCTGCTGCGGTGTCCCTGAGCAAGGCACCCAGCCCTGACTGCTCCTGGTGGTTGGATGGTGCATTGCGGGGCTGACGCCACCATCGGTCTACGAACACGCGTGCGAGTAGGCGAATGTCACAAAAAACAATGGACAACTCTGGAAGCACAATTGTTACACCTTCATTGACGAGTCTGTCTACAGAGAGAACTGACTTTGAACACAGGGACCACCTCATATAAACTGACTGAGCCCACTATATTTTAGACATACATTTTATATCCAGGGTCAGTATATGTTCTGCACGTTGGCAGCTTGGTTCCACACCAATGTGCAGTTGTGAATAAGATGACTAAAAATCCATATGCAACATACTACTCTAAAGATGCGTATACACAGTTTGGGCCTCTAAACCGAATGATTTCCTCCCATATATGTATTATGGAATAATATAATATATATAATATATGAAATATTAAAAATGATAAAATGACATGTAGGGCTGTGCAATTCATCAAATTTCAATCGTGATTTCAATTTCTGCTTACAATTAGAAAAACTAATATAATTGAGATATAATAATGTTTATAATATTATATTATTTTGCACATTAACTTTAGCAAGTTAACTCTTATTTTGTCTTGTGTTCTTCTGAAAGACAAGTACATGCTGACATTCTCGTTTGGCCCCTCGCAGGGTGAAAGCAAAAGATCAATGTGAAAATTGTTAAGGGCCATTTCACAGTTGAAGGTGTTCTCACTGTTAATTTGTTTCACTGTTTATAGGTGGATGCAGCATCTTTCCAAAGTCAAATACTAATTGTGTTAAATAATCTTCATTTCAATATTGACCAAAATTATCCTTATTATCCTTATTATAATATTTTTTCCATAATCGAGAATCCCTAACACGTTTAATTGAAATAATTATAAATAATAACAACTCTATGTATGTCTCCACCACTTGAGGCTATACTGCAAAGCACAATGAGTAGCCTGAAGTTTAGAAAAGCGCTTTATATATGCAGTTTATTTACCGTCTGTCACGCTTATGTGACGTGGCGAGTGCAAACGAAACAAAAAACGAACACAGAAGTCCCGGATACTGCGCCACACGGCTTGTCCTTTAATATAATATGAACTGAAAGGCAGGAAATAACTACAAAACATAAACTGTGTTTAGAAGCAAACATAAACTCAAACAGGGACAGCGAAACAGTAACGTGATCATGCAAACCCCAGAATATTTTGAGAATCAAACATTTATTTTTGAATTCTAGTTCATTCTTAAGGAACAATTTGTGCAGCTTCTGCATGAAAACATTAAACATAGGAACCCTGGTGCAATAAAAATAAAATAACGAAAACGATTGTGATAATCTAGGCTTCTAATAGCTGACTTGAAACAATAATAGTCTGCTACACATTTTTGCAATATTTTGGACATAACCTATTCTACTAACCTATTCTACTACCGCCGGCCAGCCATTTCATGTTTTTGTCGAGGGGGGACAAACAGACTTTAGCGGGATACATCCCCTGCATACCCCCTGGAATCTGTGCCTATGTTTCATCTTAAACTCTTCGGAAGGGGCCTGTACACAAACAGCCACATGAATGAAGTCCGGGGTATGTGGCGTCATAGTTTGGGCGGCAGACGTCTCCCCACCCCCCCTCTCTAGTTAGTGACTGTAGCATTTGCTAGAAAAGCCTTTCGAGAGCGTGTGGGTGTTAGAAAAGATAATGGAAGCAATTTCTGTGAGCCACCTGTATGCAGAGTAATCCTTTGTAGGAATTCATTAGTATCTATGGGCTGTTATAGACGACTATAATCAAAAGCTGCTTGCTATAATAAAGCGGAGCTGAAGCTAATATATTCATAAGGGTGTAAATAAGCAATATTTTCAGCGTGCCAACAAGCAGGAGTGAAATCAAAACATACATTTTTTAATTCCTTAGTGGGTTGAAATGAACGTATGCCGCATAGTTGACGTGTGGCACATGTGCTGCTGCTACAGCTGTCATGACAATGACAAGTGCTTCAACTGACATCTGGGCAGAATCATCTAGACTTGGAGAGGAAAAAACAGAAAAGAAGAGAAAAGAAGAAAAGAAAAAGCTTGCCATTTGTTAAGAGATTGCGGCGATTGAGCGCTGTCGTTTGATGAGCTATTCTGAGATCTTGAAGTCTTGAAGAAAGGACCGCTATTAAACCTGGGGCTCATGGTGTCTTTCTTTAGCGCGAGGCGGGAGATAACAAGCTGGGCTGCAGTGTGAGCCCTCTGCAGCCATAGTTAGCATCACGCTATGGGAATGTAAGAGATGCTTCTGCTGTCAGAGGCTCACATGGGCAAAAGGGATATTTTTAGCGAGCTTAAGCTAATAATCCAGAGCCCAGTCAGAGGGCGCGAGAAGCTACGATGTCTTGCCAAGCAAAAAAGAAAAAGAAAAGAAATGGCGAACATACAGAATTCAAGTATTTAATAAAAGAGAAGAAAAACAATTAAATCCTATGAAGCGTCACACTCAATGTTTCCCCCTTCACACCATAAGTGATAAGCATAGCTCAGACTTGCTGTGATAAGGTGGATGCATCTTCTATTACGATGTGTTTTAGTTCTGTTTTCTGACTCAAGCAGCAGGTACTCTGTAATTGAATTCATATATTCAGAAAATATCTCACACACTTTATTTGTCTGCGATATTTATTTTTTAGTAATAGATGATGTGAGCTACAAGGAAACAAGTTATTAATCCTCCAGATTCCAGAATCCTCCAAAATTGTCAAACGGTGCCCATGTATACCTTTTCTTTTAAAGTAGTTGAGCGCATGTCACAGACAGAAAGTGAAGGGGTTTTGGGCGGTAGATCCCATTTCTGAGTTCCCCCAAACAATCAAAATCAAATTAATAAAAGGTGATACCCTGAAAAGCGTAACTTCGCTTTGTTCAGAAAATTAGCTTGAACGTGTTAGCCCAAGCTGTGGCTGTGACAGAAATTGAATTGTGCTTGACATTGTGGTGGTGGGGGGATATGGGATACCGAGGAGAGTGGCCCTGGTAAGTTATTTTCAACAAGATACATTTTCTTCCTCTGTTATAGGCTGCAGCAACAACGGTTTGTTTTACAGGCAGCTAAGCTTGGAGCCATTTACAATGATGCGCCATTGTTGTAGGCTTCTGTTTGACACAATATGACAAGGTTGCCGCCTATACATTTTTTTTTTCCCAACCTTAAACGAGAATAAAGGAGGACTAAGAATTATCAAGACTATTAAATACAACACAGGTCTGACAAATTACTGCATGACCCAATATTCTACGCGGCTCTGTGAACAGGGCCGTTCACAGAGCCGCGTAGAATTTTGGGTCATGCCCTTTAGAAAAAGTCTGCCCGCTTGGTACTGTCTACAGATAAGAGCCGGAGTAAACAACACATAGTAAAAACATCTGGTTAATAACTATAGCTGAATGCTGTGTTTTGTGTGCATGTGTGTGTGTATTAGCATGATAATGTACGTGTTGAGGTGTGTCATTATATTAGCATGATAAGTTACATGTTAAGGTGTGTCACAGGTGACAATTAGCATGATAATGTACATGTTAAGGTGTGTCACTATATTAGCATGATAATGTACATGTAAATGCGTGTCACTATATTAGCATGATAATGTACATGTTAAGGTGTGTCACTATATTAGCGTGATAATGTACATGTTGAGGTGTGTCACTATATTAGCATGATAATGTACATGTTGAGGTGTGTCACTATATTAGCATGATAATGTACATCTTAAGGTGTGTCACTATATTAGCATGATAATGTACATGTTAAGGTGTGTCACAGGTGACAATTAGCATGATAATGTACATGTTGAGGTGTGTCAGTATATTAGCATGATAATGTACATGTAAAGGTGTGTCACATGTGACAATTTGCATGATAATGTACATGTAAAGGCGTGTCACTATATTAGCATGATAATGTACATGTAAAGGCGTGTCACTATATTAGCATGATAATGTACATGTTAAGGTGTGTCACTATATTAGCATTGTAAAGTACACGTTAAGGTGTGTCACTATATTAGCATTATGTGTCACAGGTGACTATTAGCATTGTAATGTACATGTTAAGTTGATGGTGCGTCCTTGCAGCTAGCAGACAGGGCGGCAACAACAAACGGTAAATAAAACACTGACAACAATTAAGCTAGACTGGCAGACGTTGCCATTTATGCCTCTGGGGATTCTCTTAACAGCAGATGATGGCATTACTTTATTTATACTGAGCCATTAGAGTCTGTTTTACCTGAAATGATGACTTGCTTTCTGCCAGTCAATAAAAAAAAAAGTGTCGTTGATGTTTATTGATTCAATTTGCATGTCGGGTGCTTTTTTATGTTGACAATTTACACATGGAAAAAGCAGGCAGTTGAGTTTTGCTGACGTGCCTTTTCATCGCTTTGTTTCTAGTCACTTTCTAGTCACAGGGTTTCCTGCCCATCGTCGTGATTCTTGCTCCAGGTTAAAAACCATGTTTAATGGCCCCACTGTGTTGCAAGGTATAACATTAACACAAAATATACAGCACCCATCCGCTGTATATTATGAGAATACTTACTTAATTCTTATCTCACTGATGACCTGAGGCGATACACTGTATGTTGTACAGTCCACAGTACAATGTTCTGGGTGAAAATTAATTAGAACATTTCCTTAAAGGACATTTTCAAGCAATCATTGTCCTGCATTGACCAACGCAGGTCTCGATTGTGGAAAGGAAACTGCCAACGGATAACTGGCCAATGTCAAACGAATCAAGGAAAGGGGTCTAAAGCAGGTGAAACACATCAGTGTGTTTCTGTGTCCGATGAGATTTGCCCGGACTTGACAGCAAAGCCGTGCGGGGTCAACCCGTGCAGTCGGCCGGCTAACTATCGGAGGGCCCTGCTCACTAAGCCTGCCGTTCAATTACAAGCCTCTTGTGAGGAACCTCTGCCTCTATCTAGGTCCCGCGGGGATACCGGGCTGGTGCTACAGCAGAGGTCCGAAGGTTAAACAATCAGAAACACGTGTAGTTCATAAATATCCCCCCCCCCACCACCTCCCACCACCTCCGATAGCGATCTCAGTGTGGGAGAGATATGTTTGCATAAAGGAGGGGGTGGTGATGGGGGGTATGGGGAGCAGACACAGGACATAACCCTGCTCCACCTCCTGTAGGGCAGCTCTGGTCAGACATGGCAACAGGAGGGTTTGGGTGGGGGGTTAGCTATCAGCCTGATGGCCTTATCGGCTCTAAGGGCCTCTATCAGAACATCTCACCTCTGGGCTTTAATGTGGGGGTCGGTGCACATCAGTGCGCCAGACACTGGCTATCTCTCCAGACATGGACGAGATAGGGTGGGAACAACAACGACTGGTCTTCATACTCGGACACCAGCAGGAATATAATAGGGAGAGAAGTCAGCAGAACGCTCCTTTGCCTTGCATCCTTTACCCAGTCTTGTACAATAGAACAGCAATGGATTGTAAAGAAATAAATACTAGATACTATAAATACTATACTATCTAAACTCTACCCAAAATGTTTACATAGCTACTCATTTAGTCATAACTCTTATCTGTCTTTATTGACAGAAGGGCGATTACACACACATACACACACAAACACACACACACAAAAAAGGCACAAGAACAGTATTTGTGCGGAATTGGACAGAGCAGAGCCTGTGCCCTCCTGTGTGTAATAAACGTATGAGCACTTGGCCTTCTCCGTTCGTCTCCTAATGAGAAACAAAGATCTGGTCTGGTGGGATTTGCCTCATGCCTCAGACAATGAAAGGAAAAAGTACAGAAAGAAAGAGAGAAAGGAAGATGGAAAAGAAACCACGAAGGGAAGCAAAGACCTCTAATTCAAAACGTTTGTGCGAAAATGGACACGAGAGCATAGGTCGTGCAATAAACAAAAACAACAGCAACAAAAGAGCACACCTGAAGTCTGCTTTGTGTGTGTGTGTGTGTGTGCATGTTATTTCTTATAAGGCTGATTTCTAACTGCACACAGGACAGAGAGTTTGTCCCTCTGCTAAGCCTACCCCATTGCACATGCATGCACTGTTGCTGGCTTATGATAGGTGCCGTGCACAGAAAAAAATAACCGCTAGGGCTTTCTTGAAGGAAATACTTGGAATGATGCAATCAACAAACAAAACAAAAAAAAACTAAAACGACAGACAAGTCTGCTGTAATTTAGATCACGACAACCAGCCAATTTCACCGGGTTCAAGTGGGAGCAACGAGGCAGACGTGGTCAGCCCGTGGCGTTAAGAGAGATCTGTCAAACAACCAAAACGTTTCGGTCTTCTGTGGCACGCGGCGTATCAATCTGGTCGAGGCAGATTACGCCAATAGCCGGTCACAGGCTTAAATATGGGTTCAACATCTCCATGGCGTTATCTCTTTCAGGAATTTCCTTGATGGCGGGAATGGGAAAGGTCCACCCAAAGACCCTGGAAAACATGACTGTTTTCCTTGGAGCTCGGGGAAGACAATCGGCAGCAGATTAAAGGGGCAGCGTTACGCAGATAAGGCAGGCACGCACATGGGGTCAACGAACCCCCAGCCAACATGGCGCACCTCGTGGCTGCAGTGACACTAACGAGCTGGTCACAGCGGCGGAACTATCCATCTACATCCCGGTGCACAACATCTCTCCTCACGTGCACAGTTATCCTCCAGTGCACGCACGCGCACGCACGCTCTCCCCATCTGACTGCGTGAATGTTAGTTAGGTCATTAGCGCTCCTTTAGCAGCTTGTATACATGTATATATGCAATATGCTTAACACAGAGGCATGGACGGGCATACGTCCGTGGTTTGTACACGCCACCCCCAAAGAGAAAAGTTCACAATGAGTGTGGTCTCATGTTATTACTACCAGAGAGCCTCCTTGACCCCACCGCCCAACACTACTCCCCCCACCTCCATGCGCCTGCAACACTGGCATTCTCAAAACACTGCTTCGCGGCACCCCCCCGGTACAAGCGGCACGATTACAGTGCTTTGCCGGCCTCCTCTGGTGAAGCCACGGCGGGCGACGCGAGTAGCACGGCTCGCTAGCAGACCAGGCCAGGGAAAACAAGAGCGCTGTGGGATAGATAATACGTCCCCCAAGACAGTCCATCATCAGCTCTGCGTGGGCCACAAGTGGCCACGGGCCAGAGAAGTCACAATGCCGAACTGGAGGATTCTGCCCACACCAACCACGGCAGTACTACCAATCTCCAGCAGGGGAATGGAAATAATTTGATGCTTTTATTTTTTTATTATGAAGCTGCTTTGGGTGAGTAAAGGTGGGCAAAGATGCTAAGATGGTTGCTAAGACGATGGTATATCTTGCAACAGTATAGCATTAATTAAAACAGGATAACATTTGAGGTTTGTTTGTTATTAGGCAATTCACTTGCATTAATGCGCAGCATGACTCATCGCATTTAAGGTCAGCACGCTAATGGCGTTGGTGAAATTGCACGTGACTCATTGCTCGAGAGTGAGTGACAGAGATACAGTAGAGTTGGAGTCAATTAGTCTGAATAGAGATGTAGTGAGTAATACCACTTTGACTAATAAACCGGCTCAAGCACATTTCGCTTTGGGCGGCATAGTGGGACATTCGGCCCCGCTCGACGCTGGCAAGGAGTGAGCTGTCAGTGGGGTAAATCCCTTGGCTTCTTCTTCAGCGAGTACGACCCGTTTCTACCTCCAGGGGGCTTCAATGAACTCGCCCGTCACCCATACACGCTGACAGCGTGCGCCTCCACAGTCCCACGCACGTTGCCGCGCCGATAAACAGTCACGGGCCTAGCCGCCGCCGAGATAAGGCGTCCTAGCAGCACATCGGGCAAACAAAAAAACAAGGTTGACGAATCTGGGAAGATGTGAAGCAATGACGCCATGTCGCCTGTGCATCTCTGTTGCCTGTCTTTTTCCACAAACGCACGCGCACACGCACGCACACACACACACACACTTTCAGTTTGTCCTGGAAAAACCATTAGAGCCCCCACCACTTCGCGCACGCACACACACACACACACACACACACACGCACTGCAGATGGAGAAATGTGGGGCTGGAAGCCAAAATGCCTGAGGGGCTTTTCGTGACAATAACCTTCTGTGGAGCTGCTTGTATTCCTCCGCCTAGATCACAGAAAGGTGCTGAAGGGTGGACGAGGGGAAAATAAGCTGTAGCGATAACGGCGTAAAAATGTTAGGCAAGGAGGCATTCTCAAAAATACAAAATAAATCTATTACATAACTAAATGTACAGGAAAGGGAGAATTCTGTGTCATTTTCCAATGCTAAGGCCTGGGGAAGCCGCTGGCGCTAAATGCTCTTTAAGAACAGCTTGAACGTGTGGCATTAAGTGCATTAATACGTAGCCGGTATGTCGTTTCCACTCGCGTTAAACAGCTCGCCTATTGAGTATTCAATTACAATGGCGGACAGTGGAACAGTATAGACGAGACACATGAATAAGAGAGTTGTAGAGCAGCTAGGATGGGGATGCTTGGCGCGTGGAGCTTGGGTAAGGGGTGGCGAGGGGGAGGCGGTGATGGTATGTAATGTTGATGGCAAGAGGAGGGAGTAGGCAGGAGGAAGAGACAAATGTTGGCTGCAGGGCGGAAATCTAAAGCCCCTCATCTGCCGTGTAGTTTTATTAGGGGAGCAGATTTTCTTTTAAAACTATATGACTATTTCTCCTGTTGCCCGGATAAATATAAAAAAATATATTTCAAAGGACCAATTACCAGTGATCTAAATCGAGACAGTCATGAATCCCAGCTTATGAAACATCAGTCAGGGTGATTAATTTGCTCTCAATTAATCGTTCTATTTGTCTATGATACGATGTAAAAATTCAGCAACACAAATCCAGCACTAATGGTCCAATTCTTTCCCTCCCATTGTGTGGCTGTTATCTCCGATGCTCAAATGGCGAAGGCAAATTGTGGCTAATTTTATCGGTGAGTTCACTGGCATGTGTGTTTTTTCCCCCCACCCCTCAGCCATAATGATTCCCTCATTCGGGTCTAATTAACTGTAGCCATTAAGTGGAAGGAAATGTAATGCCCCGGGTTCTGTGTCAGGTGGGCAGACGAGGAACAGCGCAGGAGGACTCAATTAAGCCTGCGCTGTTCCCAGGTTATCACACGTCATGTTTGCCAATTAAGTAGAGTAGCGTCTGATGTCGACGTGCCACACACACACACACACTACCCCCGCCTCCCCTGGCACCATAGAAACCGTGTCGCTAGTCTCGCCACCTCCCCGGCAGCAGAGACGGCGCACAGACACCACTAACATGTCCAGAAAAGGCAGTAATTACAGGACAGGATGGGAGACGGTTGTATAAGCAGGAGGCGGCTTCTGATAGGCCGGTCGGGCAGAGGCGGGCGGCGCCGATGCCAGCTTTTCAAAACGAGCAGCAGCAGCAGGATCGAGTTACGGCAGAATTTTACCGGGGGCAGATTCAGTCGAGAGGCACACAGTCACAGTTTCGACATCTGAAGGTGAAAAAAAGAAAAAAAGGAAAAAGAAAGGGGGGGGGGGGGGGAGGAAAAAAG
>JAODVN010047622.1:0-10491 GCA_025434125.1 Chologaster cornuta
GGTGTGGGCCAACCGTTAAGCAAGATTTCCCTACCTTACCTGCTCCTCCACTTGCAATTGTACTTACTGTAAGTCACTGTGGAGACTTGTGTCTGCTAAATGACCTGATTGGTAACAAACTTGTATTCCTCTTTAGACTACAACTTAGCCGAGCTAGCACATTTGAGTTGAGGGTCATATCACAGAAGACAGTTGATGGATTTTGTTGCAGTTAAAATAGTGGTGTTGTAATGTTGTAATGTTAACCTGATGACCAGGTCGTGATCTTTGAGGAGAGAGTCCAGATGGCCCTCCTGGCTGGAAACGTCTAACATGATGGGGATGGTGTTTGGGTACTTGGCCGCCAGCTCATTCGCTTGGTCCAGCAACACAGACCCTAAACACAGATAAACAAATGCACATGGAAAAGCTAAAATTAGAATTACTATGAAATGATTACATTTGTTAAAGGGAATGTTACATTCAAAGCCGTCCCATCCATTAAAATGTATTTGCAAAGTACATTTGCCCATGGTAAGGAATTTTACAGATGAATTGGCATGACAGTTTGCCTCACATTTGTGAGGTAAACTAAGTTAACATTAGGGAACCATTATGGAGTCCACACGTACCAACAGTAACCTGAGTGCCCTTGTCACGGGTCAGGTACTCTATGACGGGCCCGGACACGTATCCTGAGCCCAGCAGTAACACGCGCTTCATGCCACTCTTCTGCATGATCTGAGCTTGGTCCCTGCAGACAGACGGACAGATTGTGAGCTGGCACCAGCACCTCAGTGCTCTGGGTGGCTGAAGGATCCCTGGGATCTCACCGGCTAACAGTATATTAAATAATGATTATTATTAATTACAAAAATAATCAGTTGGGGAAAACCAGATGTGGCGTTTCTGATTCCTTCTCACTTCGGATGACGAGATCATTATCATGGTAAAAACCATCTCTTGGTTGGAGAGGATGGACAACCCTTAACCAGTCAGAGACCAATTGGGGAGTTAATTTGGTGTTTACAGTGATTCAAGGCAGGGTCAGTTATTCTTGCCAACTCAGAGTTCAAATATAAACAGGATGGCTCCAACCGCCTCAAACATCGACACAAGCAAAAGCGTAGTGCTAAGGCTATGTTGATACGGGCAGTGTTCAACACTTTATGTTTATGTTCCTATTTATGGAGCCAAGGCTGTGTAGAAGTGTCACATTTTTTCTACACGCACAAAGAACATAAAGCTAGCGAAATGCGAGGAGATATTTGTTACATTTGACTGAAAGTGTATTAGTGTTTAGCTTGCAATAGCTGACTACCTTTAAGTGGTTTTCAGTGGAGGGTTCCCAAATTGACCGATCACAAGCCCCTCCCCCTTTCACTTGTCCAACCTAGTTACCATTACTAGGTCGGACAAAACAGCATACAATGCTATTACAGGAACAGTTTCTGTCAGATTCAAATAATGTTGTTATAAACTGTTATTGGAGGACAGGCGACAGGGGGGGTTTGGGATCGAACAATTGATATGTATACTCAAATCAAATTGTAGAGGCCATCTGTCAATATCAAGATGGATTTTTTCAGACTTAAAAAAAACAGGTATAGTTTTTCCTGGCTCAAAACGAAGCAGAGGTGATACAGTCCTGTGCATAATATACACTATGTTGCCAAAAGTATTGGGACACCTCTATCAATCATTAAATTCAGGTGTTCCAATCACTTCCATGGCCACGAGTATAAAATCAAGCACCTGGGCATACAGACTGCTTCTACAAACATTTGTGAAAGAATGGGTGAGAATAATTCAGTGAGCTCTCAGAAGTGGTACTGTGATAGTTTGCCACCTGTGGGTTGTTGCCGACTGGGTCAAAGGCTTCCAGAATTTGAATAGTCGAATCTAAATGACTTAAAAACCTGTAGGTACCGCTACTGGAACCACTGCATAACCTCTTAATAGGCAATGAGAGCTAATTGGGAATGACAACTGTCTGGTAACGTTTTAAAAATCAGTTAAGATTTGAAAATCCTCTTTGTCGGAGCAGCTTTAGGAAGTCGCCTTGGATCACATACATATGACACATCACCACATTAGACCTATACTGTTTAAGGCAAAAGGTTTACGCTAGCGAAGCAGGAGCTCATCTCTGCGCTATAGGCCTGGAGCGGCAACAGAAGGAGAGAGGTGTTTGATGAAAGCAGGCAACAGAGGTCTTAATTAAAGGGAGGTCTATGCAGGCGCATTTGATTGGTCGCTATTGACAGATTACGGGAACTAAACTTTTTTAATTAGGCTTGCCAGACAAACAAGTTCAGTTAAATAAACATAGCAGTTTGAAAAGTATCTGCAAGCTTTGTGAGCTGTAAACTAAATAATAAAACTGCATTGTAAAGAGACACGTTAATGCTGGTGGCACTTTTAGAAAAATAGCTATTTTAGTATCTGAGAATGTCTGTACACGTCACATCTATTAAAACTAAACTGCCAAGAACCTGGCAGGCTGCCAAGTGTACTTTTCGTCCGCTTGTGCATAATCAAATTAAAATCGTAGCGGTAATGTAAATTGCTCCTTTTAGCATTTTTCTAAATTGTACAATGGGTGGAGTCATGCTCAGATGTGGGGGCGGGGTTACACTTTAAACACCCTCTACTCTACCTTTGGACAGTTTGCTCAGTGACACTGACAGTACTGACACACATAAGCGAGCTGGGACCAGAGCCATGTAGAACAGTGTTGCGTCAACTCCGTTCACGCCAATGGACCGTTTCTTTCACAGCAATGGCAGATCGTGGAACCTCGTAACAGTTCCCGAAGTTAGCCGCAAATACTACAAGCAGCCTAGAAAATATATTGTAAATTTAAATGTAAGCATTTCTTGACTGCTAATTTCCAAATATTAATTAAAATTAATTAAATTGCAGTTATGTCTCTGTATTTATCGGTTCAAAAGCCTGCCAAGCACTTACAAGAACTGTCTATGAGAATTTCGAACTCCTATTGGCACAACTTTCTCTTCTACATGGCTCTGGGCTGTGACTGTAAGGACAATTTGTGAATAACCTACCAAGGTACCTCAGATTGTCAGGAATGCGAGGTCCCGCTCCCCTAGGTTACACTTGAAGGTGGAACCTATAGGGCATCTCAAACGACAACAAGGAGTTGGACAGTAAGAACAACTTGGCTTGCAGATATTCACCTTTGAAGAACCCCTGAAGGCAGAACATATACTACTAGAGTGGTAGGGTACTGTAATACCAAGTATATGGAGAGTATTATAGCAAAGAGACTGTATTTAATACTGTGGATTCATTTACAATGGTAAATATTTCTTCAGTTTCGCATTTCAGGTTGCCAATATGTTCCATATTTCTCGTGGATGGATCACTTACACTGTAATTTAAGTGTGTAGTTGAACGTAAATCACAGTTAAACATCTATTCTATGCAGTATCCTGTGGAAGTAGTAGATAAGGCACTTTAATCAAAACTGTATCTGCTTGGCCAACTTGTGACAAATGGAAGTACTAGAACAACACATCAATCATTCCCAGTGTAAAAATCCACAGTGGAGACAATCGGCCTTTTTGCCAAGCTTTGTACTGGCAATGGCTGGCTGCACACAATTCAGTATTCCATAACCAAATTAGCTTGGCAGCCCAACTCCTACGCAGTGATAGGTGCAGTAATGAAAATTACATTTGTGCATATTTCTTTGCACTCACAGTGACCTGGGGTGGTTTGGAGTGCTGCTCCACACAGGCATAGAGCTAGAACACCCTTACGGGAAGGTCTGACTGACACTTCAGCTGGACATTTCAAGCCTGTCTAGATAATGGAACTCTGTGTTAAACTTAGACCCTGATGTATGTTTGGTTAATGAGGTGTCGTACACATGTCATTTGTATTTGTGTTTATTTTCTGAGCTATTTTATGTTATAGTAAGCAATTTTAAGATAATTATTGTCAAATTCACCAAATATCTCCTTGCGGCCCCATATCTTACAGTTTCCTGTCAATGCTTAAAAAAATGCTGTTTCTACACAACCATGGCTCCGTAAAACCAGCAACACAAAGTAGCCTTCGCAAATGCGTTTCCAATGTGTGGAGGCGGGGCTAATGAGGGGGCAGCTTATGGCATTGAAACAAGAAGTGTTTTTGTTTTGAGGTGAGTTAAAATATCAACAATCTTTCTCCAGAATGACTTACTACAGTATATAGAGAATGATGACCACAGTTCGATCATAAAAACATGTTCCAAGATGAGGCAGTTCTGTGACAAGATCCATTTCTGATTTATAGGTCTTTTGCAGAGTAAGAACAACGCTGGTGTTGAACTTCTCCCAGTGGCTCATTTGGAAAGAATAGGTAAATGGAGAACACGCCCATCTGAAGTCAGGGTCCCTACAGGTCTGTGTTGAGGCCCATTAAGAGTGACATCTGGAAGACACATTCTAAGGGATTCTGTGGCGCCATATTGTACATGAAAGCATCTATATCCCAGTGGCTGCTTAAATATAGTTATAATGATGTGTGTAAAAATAGAACACAATATAAAAGGAACTCATAATTACACCTTCGCCTATCTAGACAGCTTTCTGCAATGTTTTTATTACTAACGCTGACCACAGTAATGACTTTTAATTTTGATAGTTTATTACAGGACACTGTTCTCGCTCGATATGAAGATGTCCACCAAACCGCATCAGTCAACTTTGAATGGGCATTCTTATTTTCTAGGCTGGGCAAAATAAAAGCCTGTTTATTTCATTATGCACCTTTAATACAGGCGATGGCCTAAATTTCTGGTAGTGGCTTTAAGATGCTCTGTCAGAATCAACCTTATACTTACTCAGTAGTTACACTTCAAAGCATGTGACCACCGCAGACATACTATACTGTATACTGCCGCCCTCACAAGCGATCTTGTAACTAATTTACTGGTCTAACTTACAGACTTAAAAAAAGATGAAATTGTCTTAAATGCAAACAATCCAAAGTTGCTAAAATAGTGAATACCAATTTACCAGTCATGATAGAAAATGGTTAATCCATATAATCCACTAGACAATTTAAGCACACAAGTGCATATGGGGCAATTGTGTGGAAACCAACATCTCTGCCATTTATAGTAAAACTGATTCAGATTTAAAAGAACACACTGTGATAAGGTGATACATCAAATTATATAAACATACTAGTTTGAAAATGGAAACAGTATGCAAAAACACACTCAACTTTACTCACGTATTACACAATCACACTTTACAAAATCGCTGTTAAAATACAGTATAATCACGATGCATGACTAATAAAACTACTACTAGGAATGCAGCAGCGTTTACTCTAAATTTTCAAGCTGCAACAAAAGTAGCACGAAAAAATAACATATTCAAGTCATTAACAAGATAAGGTAGGATAATGTCCATCAACGTGTAAGCTCATAAGTCGCTCTGACAAATAGCTCTGCATTCCCTCAGACAAACAATATGTCTAGGAGCGGTAACTCAACATCGATATAAATTCAATCTTGTTCTCATCTAAGGAATACACAGCAGCACCACTTCTTGATGACCCATCCATTACCAGCCTCTCACACACATTTTTTTGCTGGCAGCTGCAGTCCCAACTCCTGCCATCGCTGGTCAACGGCGTCTTCACTGTAGACGTTTCCTCTGCAGCTAAAGCTTGCCGTCACAATACAACAGGCGTTGAAACATTTATGCAACAAAGGAGTTCCCATTCACTGGGAAGGTGTCAAAGGCATGTCAAGTTAGAATCTTGACATGTTTTGAAAGGCCTCACCATACAGTACCGGTACATGGCCTAGGTCAGTACTTTGAACTAAGTTTACAAAGAACAGATCTGTCATTCTTATGTTTATATGGCGTGTTTATCCCGATGCCACTGAATCGGTCGATAACACGGTATACACTTGAGAGGAAAACTAATTTCAGGTGTCTGGTTTACAGAACATGCCAGTGTTTTGGCAAGAAACCAAACACTTTGGCTTCTTGCGCCATAAAGATGTGGTCAACAAGGTGAGTTTTACATTCACCTTACTTGCAGCTTGCTTTGAGTTAAGTGAGCTGCATGCAGCAATAACAAATGCATTAGAAGCATTGAATTCAAAAAGTACAACAGAAAAGTAACACTACATGCTGTATAATGTTAATAAGGCTATAATGTCCAGTGTTTTGGCACCAGAATTATAGCCATTATATCTACTGTACCTTTACTACAAAAAGGGTGTACGTACATGCACTGAGTCTGACATTTACAAGTTGTTTGTGTTGCCTCAAAGGGACACACCTCAAATTGTTTTGGGAACTACCCTTGTGGTTGAAACTCAAGGCATGATTGGCCTTCCCTCACTCTCCCTCTACCCATAGAGCATTCCTACACTCTTAAGCTTCTCAGCTTCTCCCTGGGAGGAAATTCAGCACGTTAGATTTCACTTTCCTAAGTACTAATATGTATTGTTAAGTGTAATGTTCTTATTCTCAACTTGGGTTAATGGAAGAAAGATTTAAACATATCTGTCTTCATCCCTCCTGTGCATCTTTGTTGTTCACATGTGTAGGTCAGAGGCAAATAATAATAAAATTGATGAATTACCCCTGATAAGGGGGTGGGGCAAAAAAGTCACTATCTTGTCACAGTTATGTCACATGACATAACTTGGTTAATATGCCACATTAAGTATGATGGAGCAGCTAGGGGTTAGCCATCTTCCTCCAAGACAGAGGTTCCCAAGACCCACCTAGAGAGGACTTATCTATTTAGAGACCTACAAAACACCAATTACCACTAATGTAATTTTCAAAAACCTATCCATTTTAGCTAATGCTATACCTGTGTGTGCTATTGGTTAGAGGTTAGGTTAGGTTTAGAGCAGAGTGCTTCAGAATCTATGAATCACGAGGCTAGATAGGATTTCATCCAATCAGGAACAATAGGCTATTTTGCCACAACCTTACTCAAGCAGTAGCAAAGCCAATAGCAAAGCACGGAAGCCTTTCATTGATATTCTTCCTCATTCATTCAATGGCCGCTTGCAATTTTCGCTCCCAACTCCTACTTAGTGACCCACCTGTGGGCCCCAACCAACAGTTTCTAAGACACTGGCATGTATGACCCGGCATGTTGTGGATCCAAACGACCATCAATAGATCGAAAAGGAACCAACTCCATATTTGCGTTAATAAACAATTGTAAACTAAGACCTGGGACAGAATTGTTAGGCTGATAACATACAGTAGAATCAGGATTTAGTTGTATAGCTTACCTTTAAGCTATACAACTAATCCAGTGGTACAGGTAACTCTATTTATAGAAGACCTTGGAGCCAAGGCTTTTGAGTGTAAATGTTGTCTGCATCTGCGGGCGGCCTGGCAGATTGCCTGCCTGCTCTGAGCCTATGAAGCAGCCGGTCAGGCAGAGCACAGAGTTCCAGTGGGAGCAAGGTATTTCCTGGGGGAGCTGCCTGTCTTGTTAAAATAAAGGACCCCTTGCCAAAGGAGGTCAAATGCTTCATTTAAGAAACACAGAGTGGAGCTTCAGAGACCCGCAGACTGATAAATGATTTGCATCACCCAGTCGCGTATGTGGTCATTGCAGGGCCAGAATGCGAGAGTCTCCGTAGAGGCCAGAGAGGGCCTGTATTTCCTGCACTGTGACTGGCCTCACAGACACATTTTGGTAGCCAGTCACAGCAGTCCACCCCCTGTCTGGGGCAAAGACGCTCAGACCAGCCGGTGTTCTACAGACAGACAAATTAAGTGGATATTCAGCCATGGAATTTGGCTTTGGCATGGAATTTGACTAGCTTCGGGATAAATATGAATAAGCTAAAGCACAGCACCTTAGTCCCCTGGAAAATATTAATTTGTTCTGGAAATATAAACTGAATTCTCAAGGATTGTGGATGGGAATGAAATGTACCATTCTATTTTGAAAAGCTATTTGTCAGCAGTCAATGTGTGTGTTTGAAAGCATTACTTGCCACTGTCTATTGATGTGTGAGAGTAAATGTAAAATAGCAGAACTCTTGAACGTCTACATTTTGGGTACCGTGGATGATGAAGGATGTTCCACTTCTCAAAATGTTTTGTATATGCTTTATACACTGCAAATAGACAATCCTCTAACAACTGGAGCACAGAAATACTAGCCAATATTTAAATCAAATTAAGTTTGACAATGTCTAATGTCTTCTAAGAAAACAATGGTTCTAAGAAAACATTTAATCTTTCAAACTGACCTTCATGTGATGAAAGATGTATGGACATGTAAGGGTTATGAAATTACTTCAGACAATTAAACTGTCATTTAAAATGACAATCCTTCTTTACTGTAAGTTAAAGTCCAATTCCATATGGGAGAGAAATCATTGCTTGTTTGTTTCAAAATCATTATAAATTGATTGATATTGAGTGGAGTGCTAAAGGACTCCCAGATCAGTCATGGCTATTACAGATTAATTTTCAAAGCTGTAATGGTTCCTGGGATCATATGCTCAACAAATGTAGTCCATCTGTAACACAAAGACATCTTTATTTTCATAAACAGCGTGGAGTTGAAATGTGTTAAGTAATCATTTCTCCATTAATTAATTTCCATGGCTAAGCATTTTGTCTGTTAGCTAATTGCAAAGACAGCCTCCCATGCAGTTGTTTGATAATGTGCGGCAAGCAGCAAGCGTGATGAACTGTTTATTTTCTTTGGGGGACTTAGAAATGAGCACTTCATCAATAGACAGAAGCTGAAAGAAGAATGAAGGTGTTTAAATCAAGAGTGTAACCAAAAACATAGTTTGACTTATATCTCTAACCATTTAATTGCTCAAAGTGCTTGCCTAGTTGCGTAAGGTTTTGGTGGGAAGAGAGATATAATGAAACAAACTGTCTGCTAAGCACGCTACACCCATGCATGGCCTTGAAATCATTCTAATCATCCATCCCACTCACTGTGTAATAATACAGTGTAGAGGGGAAGAATGAGTTCTCTCTGTAGTTTTTGTCGCCCACCTCTTTCTGGTAAGCAAACTGCTCAGTAGTGTGACATTGCATTGCCTGAGCATGCCACATGCCTAGCCCATAAATCCTACTGTCTACATTAAGAACATGACAAGTGTTTGACAGTGTGTGTCCCTGTAAATCACTATTTCTCAAAATGGCAATTTGCAACCCCCTAATGGGCACATAGGAGGTACTACACTCACAGTAGCAATATAAATAGTCTAATTTGAATTTAAATAATACTGAACTTTAAACATAGTTTTGGTGAAATGTGTGTGCGTGCGTATGTGTAATATTAAATCGTCAAATTGTAATTTTTTGTGCGTATTTTTGCCTATTTGCATGTACAGTACAGCCCACCATTTTTATAAATGACAAAGATCAGGTGTGAAGTTTAAAAGCAGAAGCAGACGAATTTGACCAATACTTAATACATAATAGGCTACACCCGCTCTCGTATGCGCATGCGCGGACGCACCTAGCACTGGACACGCTAATTGCCAATACAAAGAGAGGGTGGCAGCGGGGTGGGATGCAAGAAAAGCACAAAACCCAATATAAGAATGCTGACTTAAAATTGTATGGTGGCTGCTTGACAAAAGAGGAAACGAAGCATTTCTACGTCCATTTTTCTGTTTCTTTTGTTTTGAAATGTTGTTATGCTATGGCTCGCAGTATTTCTGGAAGGAAAGGAAAACATCCAAGCAATGTATCACAACTGACCAGTAACAAATATTTTAAATGCACAATACTTACCCATAATGGAGCCACCTCGGAGAAACGCAAAAGCGTTATGCGTAATATAATAATAAGCCCTTTATAGGTGTTTCACATCTGAAAAGTGCCGGTTGGTTAAAAAACTGCAGGTTCTCGTTTACTTTAATCCATAAGAAGAAGAAGATCCTATTCGTTCTAAGAGCAGCGCTTTGAACACGTTACCGTATATCGCTCCAGCATTATTGTCTTTATGAGGACACGTTAAACTGATTCAGTGTAGATCTAAGGGCTGACATATCATACATACATAGACAATTTACATGAATGGAAACGGCACGAGTCAACGAGACCATTGGTAATAACTAACAACAAACATGAGAATTTCGTTTTAGACGTCAACAAAAAGAGCAGATGAGCAGCATTATCCTTAATATTAAACCATTAAATAACATGCAAATGAATTAAACGCCATACCATCAGTTTCTTCTTGGACTATTCAGCGCTGCACAGCCACTGTGGTTAGAAAACTTCTGATTGAATTCCACATCGCGTACGGATAACGGAAAAGACGTGCAGCCGTGTTGTTGGCGGTACATGTGCGCCTAAAGTTAAGTGTGTGCGGTCCAACGCACGACTGTTGTTGTGACCGCTACTTATATAGTTCTATGGTTGTGACAGCTCCTGTCGTGGGCTATCGCGCTCCGCTTATCTTGCTCACTCTGTATGTGAATCACCGTATCCACCCCCCACATATCTCTCTCTCTCTCTCTCTCTC